>APFE031670798.1:6024-111548 GCA_000404065.3 Pinus taeda
ATGGACCAAAGGTAAGTTTTCCCACATGAAATAAACTTTTCTCTACATAAAATTCCGTGAACTTTTCTCCACATGAAATAAACTTTTATAAACTTTTCTGTGCATAAAATTTTGTGAACTTTTCTCCTGCATACTTCTTAATTCTCATCATATAGAGAGCCATGCCATGGGTGTTGCCATCAAGTACAACATCTGTAACATATAACCATACCAGAAACATAATGCAAACACATCTATGATGGCTTGCTTTATTGATTCGAAAGTATTTCTTTCAGGTTGTCCCCATTTATAGACTTCTTTGGCTTTTATCATGGTATGTAAGGAAAAGATAATTTGTGAAAAAATTGGGAAAAATTGTTTGACAAAATTTATCTGTCCAAGAAAAGATTGCATGGACGTTTTGTTGTTAGAGAAGGGGATTTCTGATATTGCCTTAATTATTTCAGGATCTATGAAAATTCCTTCCTTAGAAACAACAAAGCCTAGAAGCTTACCTTCACTAACGGAAAATCATGAATTCCTAGGGTTCAAGGAGATTCCAATTTTTTTGCACCTTTCAAATATTTGATTTAAGTCATGAAGATGATTACTCTTTTTTTAATAAATTGTGATTTCATGTAAGTACACAACAACCGATTTATTGATCAAACCTTTGAAGGAAATATCCACGGCTCTCTGGAATGTAGCTCCAGTATTAATCAATCCAAAAGGCATCTTTTGATAAGCATATGTTCCCTTTTTGTTTCTGAATGTGGTTTTTAGTCTATCTTCAAGATGGACAGGAATTTTATTGTAACCTGAAAAACCATCTAAGAAAGACATCAGTTCAGAACCTGCTACAAACTACAAAAATTTTTCCATAAGAGGCAAAGGAAAGTTATATTTTCACATGCTTTATTTAAATTCCTAAAATCTATGCAAATTCAAATGCCTCCATTCTTTTTCCTGATTGGCACAAGATTTTAAACCCATTTGGAATGTCTAACCAGGAAAATGATTTTGTCATTGAGTAGCTTATTTAATTCGATCTTGATTTTAACTTCTAGATTTGGGTGAATCTTCCTAAGTTTTTGTTGAATTGGCTTTACATATGGTAGCATAGGTATGGTGTGTTGAAAGATAGATGTGTCATAGGTTTTAAGATCATCATAACTCCAAGCAAATACATCCTTGTATCTTTTAAATAGATGTATGAAATAAGATATTTCATCTCGTATAAGTCCAATGCCTATATTGATGTTTTGGGGTTTATGATTTGATCCTAGGTTAACTAATTCAAATCTTAAAGTAGAGCTTTGAAGTTTTCAATTCGTCCCCTTTTTGAATATATCTTTCAAATCATATAAGTCTTATAATTTCAATACGGGCTTAACCAAATTGTTCTCCTCAGAAGACTTGTTTTTCTTCCTGTTATGCTCATCTTCATTAATGATTTGATCAGAGTAAGACCCTTTGGAAGTTAAAAATCTTAAGATTTCATTGTCATCATTAAATACACACTAATTGGTTATGTTGTTTGGACTGGAAGGACAAAAAATTAATTCAATTGAAAATCTATCAAGACTAAAATCTTCAGGTGGAATGAGCTTTGAAGCAACATTGGCTAGGAGATCAACACTATCATTCTGTAATCTTGGGATTGGAGCTACATTGAATGCAGTGAAATGGGAAGTTAGATCTTGGATTAAAGTTTGATAATGTTTGAGGTGATTAGACACACAATGGATGTTGTTTCTGAATTTCTTTATGAAAATATCTAAATCACCAAAAACCTTTAGATACTTGACATCAAGACTAATGGCCTTTTCAAGCCTTGTACCAACGCTTCATATTCAACAATATTGTTGGTGCAAAAGAATTCCAATCTGCAAGAAAGCATGGTTTTTTCTCCATCAGGGTTTACTAGGATGCAACTAGCTCCTGCACCATCATTAGATTTTGATCCATCAAAGTAAAGCGTCCAAAACAAATTGTCACAATTATTTACATAATTTTCTACAATATTGATACATCTAAATGAATCTGTTTGAGAAAAATTTCAATCTGAGATGAAACAAAATCATCTGAAAAGGAGGATTTTTGTGCTGGAAAATTACCAAATAAAGATTCAAGATAATAATTTCCAAGAAAGTTGTTTGTAAATACTACTAGTTCATTTTCCTCATCTAAATTAATCACCGAATACTTCATATTCTTTTCCCTATCAAAACAAATTTTATTAGGTTTTCCGTTGTAGGGGAGCAAAATATGTGACCAATCAGTTGCAAAATAACCATGTAGTTTCTCAAACCAGTCCCTGCTTAAAATAAGGCCATAGAATTGAGGGATGTATACAACCAAGATATCGATTATTTGATAAACTTTCTAATTTGAATATAATCTAATCAAAACATAATTCATTTCCCCTAAAACTTTGA
This sequence comes from Pinus taeda, assembly GCA_000404065.3. Taxonomy (NCBI): domain Eukaryota; kingdom Viridiplantae; phylum Streptophyta; class Pinopsida; order Pinales; family Pinaceae; genus Pinus; species Pinus taeda. The sequence continues at coordinate 8,442 of APFE031670798.1, forward strand.
CTTTTGTCTGGTCTAATTGAATAATCTGAACAAAAGATTTCTGAGGTGAAATATTTAATTTGAGAAAAACTGGATAAGGCATGATATTGGATGATGCACTAGAATCTACTAAATAGTTCTGAGCATTCTTATTGAAAATTTCAAAAGTCAAGAGAAAAGGAGCAGTGTGGGAATTTGATCTATCTCCAATCAAATAGCATTGGAAGAATCAATCTTGTTTGTAGGGACATTTGGAGTACATCCTTTCCTTTTGAGGCTTTTGTAGTAACAATGGTAGAAGATAATGGAGATGTGAGGACTACATTTAATTCTTTGAGTAAAAAAATTTGTTGTTGTTTCAACTTACTGACCTCATATAGGGAAATGTTGCCTTTGATCTTTTTCATGTCCTCCACGATATTATACTCAATGCTATCAGAGGATATCAAAGTCTTAGAAGATGAGGGAGATTTGGAAGTAGTTGGAGCAGAATCAGAAGATGTAGTAGAAGTCTTTTTAACCGTACCTTTTTCTTTAGTAGAAGGAACAAGAGAATTTTGAGTTTTATTTGATGGAGAAGTATCAATAGGTCCCTTACTTCTAGTACTCACTGACAAAGATTCCTCTTCTTCTTTATTTTCTGAAGTGGTCAGAATGAAGTCCCATAAACCATGAGATTCAACTATCTCGTCTTCTTGAACTTCACCAATAGATAAGGTTGTTTATTCTTCTTCATCATCTTCATCAGACTATGCATTTGATATATCAGTAGGAGGTTTTGATTGTGATGGTTGATTCCTTTTGAAAGGTCGAAAGGACTTCATTGAAGACTCATCAATTTGTTTCTTGATTTCTACCATCTCATTAGACATTGTCTTCAAAAAAATTTGTAATCCATCCAAATTGTAAGGATATTTGGGAGCCTTTTTCTTGGGTTCATCCTTAAAACTCACTTTATGTTTGCTTTCTTTCTTCAATAGAAGATTTGTTGTTAAGGGGAAAAACTCTCTTTTATACATATAGAGCCTCTTTCATGTTATCAAGTAGTAATGTTTTATTAGCTCTATCTATGAACATAGAAATATTTAAAGGACGAGCGCTAATGTACCATTTGATTTTCACATCAGTACCAGGTCTGGAAGTGTCTAGGATTTTTTTTAACAATTTGTTAAATCTTGAGTTAAAATCCTTAATTTTTCATTTAGGTTGGCCCTAAGATTTGAAAAATCATTAATTAAAGTGACAATTACTCGGTCATCCCCAAATTTTAACAAAAAATATTCTTCTAACATATCCCAATTTTTTATTGATCCAGCAAGAAGAGAGAAATACCAGGACCCTACAGATCCTTGTAATGTGTAAGGAAAAAGACGGAAAATACAATCCTCTTTTGAGACCCCATTCAGATTAATGGCCAACATGAAATTGTGAAGGTGATCCTCGGCACGTAGACCATCATCAGGATTAAACTTGGGTAGACATCTCTATGGACGTTTGGGAAGAGGATGTAATGGTGGAGTCATATGAACATCCCATGGGTTGTTCCATGGTCTATTTTCCATTCTAGGAGTACTAGGAATAAAGGAAGTTGCAGATGATGTGGAGATTGTAGGAGATTGAGCAGTTGAAGAGATTTTCATTGTAGTGCTAATGATTACAATACCACCAATTGACTGTGGTTGAGGAATGTGAATGGAAGGAATCAAAGGATGATAAAGAGGAAGGTAAAGTGGTAGAGGAAGAAGAGGGATCAACAGAAGGAGTATGAGGTGGAGAGGATGATGTAATCCCACTAGTTGAAGATTGAGTCTTTGGAGTACTTTGAGTGGGTAATGGAAACTCAAAAGGTTTGAATCCAAGTTTCTCTATTTGGGATATAGTTAACACACTAGAATACTGTAAGGATGAAGTAACACTTCCTTCTGATAAATCAGATTGAACAGATTTTTCTTCAGAAATGGAAATTCCTTCTAATCTCTCAATCAAAATCTAGGCTTCAAGGGGCCCTGTAGGTTCTTCTATAGAAGTTTGGCCAACTGAATTTGGAAGTGTGCTAGGGCATTTAGTGGCCTTTTGAACAACTCCATATCTAGGATTAGGTGATTTGGAATGGGATCTTAAAGTTGGTGGTAAATTCGAGGGAGACTGACTCTTAGAATGACCTTTTGATTTAGGATTAGAAGCTGTTTCCATTCATAGTCTCATGGTCCTCCTCTTAGCACCAAAAATGTTGAAGGCTCGAAATGTCTGCCTCAACATTGGGGGAAAACCACCTAGTCGGGACTTTAGAGCAGATCCTTTTCCATTTTGAATGGTGGTTGCGATTGGATATTATGGGACTAGTTTCCCTTAAAATAAATTATAAGAAATGGATGGAGTATAAGTATAATTCTTTGATATAATTAAAAATGAAAATAACTATTATTTAGACTTATTATCTATCCCAACAAAGCTATCTATATATGTTATTTAAAAAATATTTCATAAGCAACATGACAATATGGATTATCGTGTGATTATGAGATTAAAATAGAAATGATAACTAATTTAATTAAATAGCTAATTAAATTAGCTGATAGATTCATCAAATATATGATATTTCATTGTTTATGCATATAATATATAATTCCAATTATACATATCAATAGTGAAAAATGCATGATTGCTATAACACACATATGATAAAAAAAAAAATAAGATTTCCATTCAACTCTTAAACAAAGCAAAAATAAACAGATAATAGTACCCAATAAATTGTTACTCTGCTCATGAGAAAATGGTGTTGCTTCAAAATTCTGTTAAGAGGAACTTGAGTTACAATAGTGCAAACAAACGCCTTCTTTCCAAAATTCAGAACCTTTTCTGATTTCAAATGGAGGGGCTTTATAGTTTCAAAATAAAATACAAATATAGAAAATAAAGAAACAACTTGAAGTGTTTTTAACAAACAACGCTAAAATAAACCAAAAGAGACATTTAGAATTTGTTCTAACAAATCGTCTAGGTCTGTGAAGAGGACTATTCTCCCATTCGTTGTTGAAGCTAATAGATATCTGTCATATTCTTCAATTTGGGTGGAGTCTTCAGTGGAATCTGCATCTGGCTAATAAATATGGCATCCCTTAATTCTGGAAACATGTGAGTGGTGGTATTGGATAGACAAGTGAGAATCAACCACTGGCTATGTGGTTATACTAAAAACTACCAATGGCTTTCCAATTCAATTTAGATAACTAATCAATTATTTCAACCCACTTATTGGATGATTACTACCACATTTTAGTGAGCAATTTGATATCTAGTAGTTCTCCCTCAAGGCAGTTTGATATGAGATTCACCTGGAATAAGTTATCACTAATTGTCTCAATGATATTATTAGAGATATCTCTTGCATTGAACATTGCCTCTTCTGCATGTTTAGGACAAATCTTGCATTCTCTAAAGACTATGTCCTTGTGTGAATCTTCAATTTTGGGAAGATTAACTAATCTCTGATCAGTGTTGTCCTGCCACGTAACAAAACATGCAATTTTTTCTTCAATATCATCAAAATAACTTCTAAGGTCTGATAATTGATCAATCAGGGAACTAGTTGTATGACACAAATAATGAATAATGGCTAACTTTTGACAAAACACAATTTTTTGTTAAGAAAGGAGAGTATTTAACTCTGTTGCTTCTGTCTTGAATTCTATCAATTCAGGATTAACCTTTACTTGTTCTATCATTTTTTTTAATTCTTGTGTCTGAGTTTCTTGGGCCTGCAAATTAGTGTCATATTGAACTTTAAGGGCATTAAAAGTGTTCTAGAGTTCAATAAGTTGTCCTTGCCATTAATCAACAATATTTTGTTTCTCGATATCAAAACTCTGTTTTAACTACACAATCCTATCTTCCTTTTCTTTCAACAATTGTTGTACTTCAATGGCTATGTCCATGGTTTCAGAAGCATAGGCTCCTGTGAACTGAGTGAGTCTTCCCAGTTCCTTTGAAGGGGTGGACAAAGCGCCTTTCCATACTACTTCGAAAGAAACATTTCCTATAACTAAAGCTTGGGACTACTCAATTTTTCTTTTCTTTCTATCTTTTAACAACAACCTTATGCTCAAGAATGTAAAATACATCAAGTGGAGGAAATTCTTCAACCCTTAATAAACCCTTGGAGGTTGGGAAGGCTGGTATAACTTCAATGTCTTCAGTTTCTAAAGGCTTGTTAGAGGCCTTTACTATGATGAGAGTTTGTTCCAAACTTTTAGAAGTATCTGAGACCTTATCTTATAAGGGAGTCTTCAAAACTTGTGGTTCACTGTCCTTCAAAACATAGCTATTGGTTCCCATATTTTCTCAAACTTGGAACTAGGCAAAAGACCTTAAGCTTGAGAAGAGGAGCAAGCACTTGTTTCTTTTGTTTGAGGCATATCAGTAGTTGGTGGGGAACCAACAACTATAACATCATCTTGAACTGTCCTTTCTTGAGGAAGCTTTAATGAATTCATAGGAAAATTATCTAGCCTTGTGACTTTGTATTGGGTGAAATGAATCAACTCCTCTGGAGTCAACTATTTTGTTGCTTGTCTTGTAACCATTGAATAGGTAGAAACTTTTTCACATAGGTCATCAAAGTTGTCTGGTTCATGAAAAAACTTCATGATGCTTGATTGTGCAATAACCTTCTTGGAAAATTGATGGGGATCATTTTGTCTGTTAGGGATAGTAGGGAAATTGAATTCTAAGATAGAATTAATTTCAATGGTTACATGCTTGAAATTCTCTAAAGTATATATATCGCACTAAAGAGGAAAAATGGGCCACATCTTCTTATTGCACTGCTTTAGGACTTTTCAAATACCATTTCCAACTGTCTGGAATGTTATTTCTCAAGATAGAAGCTTGTTAGGGAGATAAAGAGGCAAGATATGCGAGTTAGAAAGACTACCAAAGACTCAGACATAGCTAAATAACTCCTCACCGAACTAGTTTCCAACTTGGAGCAAGTCGACTTCGGCTTCTCGAGAAATCCTAGGAGTTGACTTATCAAAAATGATTTGGTAAATAGGCAGCATTAATCCATGACATATTTTATAAAAATGAGGTTGATACTTTGAGGCCAAAAGAATATCATGATATATGTGGATAGAGGTCGAGTCTTGTAAGGTCCAATTCCAACCCATAGAGGTGAAATCCATAGTAAAACACAGGGAATCCATTAAATAGGCACTCTTGTAAAAGGGAGGAATTATAGTTTATGAATCCTTACGTTTACTTCTAAAATTTAGGATATGAGTAGCTAGGTTATCAGATAGTATACTTCCTGAATCTAAGATATAACCTTTTGAGGCAACATCAATCAATGGTGTCCATAGATTGGAAAATTTATGTATATTAGAATAAGAAAAGAGTCTACATATCATAACAGTTATTTGGCAATAGGGACCAGCGAGAGAGTCAACTGCATACATACCCGTTTCCTCTGGCTTATGCTTGTTCGGATCTCTTCTCCATGCCCTAATAGGATCTGACACATGATCATTTTCGCTTATGAATTTATCGACAAAATTTTTGTTATATTTGCACTGAGGCGGTGGAAAATGGCACATCGCACTCAAATCGTTGTCGTTGAATGACTCAATGACTGTATTCTCATGTGTCTTGAACTTCCTTTCTGCAATGTTTAATTTGTTGACGACCCATCGAATCATATATGTATAAGGAAGTATTTTTGGTCGGGCTGCAATCCTATGTAAGAATGAATTGGCCACATCACTGTAAGTTGTATTGGAGACTGATGTAGAATCCTCAACTGTAATTGTTCTTTGTGTGAACCTCGGCCCTTCATCCTCAAATAGTTTATAGATAGATTCCCAAGAGATACTTCCAACATCTAAAGAACAAACTGTGTTGGAAAATAATCTGGGCATATCAACATTTTCAGTTGGAGGAGCAGCCAATAGCTGTTAACAATGTAAACTTTGAAACGGGAACTATAAACTCAAAATGGGAAATCTGGCCAAAAAACCCCGAAAAAAACATCAAAAACAATGCTAAAAATGAAAAGTGTGTATACTGGAACGATGGTTTTTTTTTTAGGGTCAATTTTGAACATGTTTTAAAAATGGTAGCGAAAACAAATTTTTCATGCAAAAAACACCTTGAAAACGAAAAAGTGTTGATACTGGAACAATGATTTTTTTTAGGGTCAATTTTCAACATTTTTAAAAAATGCTAGTAAAACCGAATTTTTATGTGCCAAAAAAAGTTGTTTATGATGAAAAAACACACTAATGTTTTTGGTAGAATAACATTTTTCTTTCCTAAGTATAAATTCAACATGTTTTCAACCATAACATACTAGATACAAAAGAAATTGGATTTTTTTCAACTATAAAATTAAAAAACCATGACATTATGCACAAATTACATGACTAAATGAATCAAAATGTCATTATTTGTATATCGAATGAAACATACATTATAGCTCTTATTTAATGTTGCATTGTAGATATTCTAAACAATAAAAATTATCATAATTAAGACATATAATCCAACAACATAAAAATGACTCATAACTTCTGATTTAACATCATATGGAAATCAAAATTTTTATTTCAAGATACAATGCAAACATCAGTTATATAAACTATCTTAGACAATTATTCAAAATCACTCTTATTTTCTTGCACACCATCAGAATTCACATCTTCAAATGAATGACTGGATGCTGACGAAGATGTTCCATATTATTCTCTTTCATCAACTAGTGCCCCATATGATTCCACATGCATGCCCACCATTTCAGGTTTCAAAATTCTTCTAGATCTACGACTCATTTCAACAAAGTCCCATCTCAACACTGTTCCTTCCGGGAACAACCTTTTCAGAATCTCTATCGTCTTGAAGTGAAGAGTTCCTCTCTTTGTTAAATTGAAGTCATAAACAAGTATGTAAACATCCTCCAATTTTAATATGTTTGTGCGGCAGCGATTTATATTTGTACCCTTTCATTTTCTCTTTCCGCCATTTTTTTTGTCAACTACCTTCATTGGCTTATACACACCATTGAATGGGTGTGTATTTGTGGCATACCAATGTACTTCAACACCTATAACATCCTCATTTCTTGTAAAGACCTTTATAACTTTAGCAACCCAGAATGGATAGCCATTGGGATCTCCATCTGCTAGCACTACGATCATGCAACCCTCCTTAATATCCTGTACTGAACCCCTATAAAGGTCTTCCATGGCTTCACATTGTGCATGAGATCTTCTGGAACCAATATACATCTCTCTTTCCTCTGCCTGTGAAGAATTAATAATACCTTGAGATTGTTGTTGTTCAACAATGTTTCTTCCCTTATGTTCATTTGACACATTTTGTGGCCAAATAAATGGATTTTTCAAAGGTGTATCTTCATTTGTTGTTGTTGAAATGATATCACTTTGATTATTGAAAAATGACTCCCACCAAACTGAATCAGCAATGTCAAAGTACTCATATGTATATCTAATACATTTTTAATTTCTTCTAGGCAATAAGAATAATTTATATCTCTATTATGTCTTCGTGCATTATGAACTTCACCAACTAATTGTAATAACAATATTTTTGATGCAAATATTGGATGATCTGGAATGAACTTCAAAAATTCCAAACCTAATGACAATGCCCATTCTACAGTAGTTGAATACTTCTCACCCCATATTAGTTTTTTCCCATCAATTTTTTTGATACGAAATTGATGTTGGAAGCTAATGTCAATAAGTTGTTCAATGCATTTCTCCTCACCATGTGATCCCAGAATAAACCTTCGCATGTCAACAGTTTGTTCCAACACATCAAAAGTAGGCTCTGGCATGTATGATTTCTTAATACATTCAATTAATGATGACAAGCTCCCAACTTCCTTCCTCCTCAATGTGACAGAAAAACGACTGAACATTTGATCAATATGGTCATGAGTGTGCCCAAAAAGAAGGAAACCAACCTTTACCTTCTGAAAAATTCTCAATTCAACAAGCATGTTTATATATCCAAAAACAACCTAATTTTTGTTTTCACGGCAAGTGTTTTCCAATTGTAAATATAAAACTTCAAGAAGATTACCAGACCAATGAGAAAGCACATCATGAATTATGGTTATTGTCAGATTTGCATCATTATGAATATTTGGAGCTATGAAGTACACCCTTGGCAACATTTTCCCATTGAATACCATACAACCGACCAAGTGATACTGAATAAAAGTTTTCTCCTGTAAATTTTTGGGTGTGTGAAAAAAATGTGGTAAAAGTGTTTTCTTCTGGTCCATACCATCAATTATCAAACCAAAATATTTATTCGGATTATCATAACACTTCTTTCAATACTTGTACAACTTTTTCCTTTCACTTGTTTGTTGCTCGTGATTCTCCTGAAGTTCTTTGACAATTGAATCTACAAAACATAAAAGAAAGACATTAAGAAATATGTTTTCATAGTTGACGACTATACAATTTTAAAATTTAAAGTCATGAATGCTTACCTCTTTCTGACCCTTCACATTTGTCCCTTTTTTATTTAAGAGAAGCACATGTACTGCAAATCCCCATCCTTGTCTTCTTAGGAATATAGACATTGTTGAATTCTTTCTTCCATACCTTCACTAAATATTGATATGTAATAAACTGGCCATGTCCCTCAGCACCTTCTGCATATTATTTGTATAAGTTGTATATTTCTCGTCTTGAAAAATTATCTGGAATATCTATTGTCTCTCTATTTGGCATACACTCTCCATGCTTTGAAAATTAATCTTTCATCCATGACATTGCAGTGTTTGATAATGGCCCAAACTATTGTTTATGACGTACTTCTGAATAAAATGTGGGATCCTTTTCCAAATTTTCTTGAATTCTCGAGAGATGAAAATTCCCCATCAAATGAAACATTTTGAAAGCCTTTCTATAGATAAATAAAGACGCAATATGATAATCATACCCTGACAATGTAGATTGCATGCACCCAACTAAATATGAATTTTGCATGCTTTTATTCATTGACAAATATATCTTCCTTCTCTCTAATGCAAATTTGAAATCCATATGTTTCAAGCAATCTTTTTGACAACATTCACTTGAAATGAGAGCGCTGATAGAACTTCTTCTCGTCAGATATTCTACTCTACCCCTTGTATAACTAGAACATCTTGCATTGATACAAAAAGGTCTGCTCTTACTCAATAAAATATTTCTTGGCAATATCTCCATCATTGGATCATCATTTGTATAAGCATTTTCATCATCATTAAGAGGAATGTTATCCACACTATGATTAGTTGTGCTTTTCAAATACTGACTTGCAGGATGTTTTTCATCTTCCCCTTCTTTAACGCTACTGTCATAGTCCTTAGAATTCGTACTAAATGGAATATTTGACTCGATGTTTATTGGATATTCTTCCTCATGTGCATTGTCAGTGTTGCTCTCATAGTCCATAGAATTAGGACTACATCGAAAATGTGATTGTCTACTTACTAAAAATGCTACATCATGTCCTTTGCCACTGCTACCTTTATAGTCATTAAGATTAGGACTAACTGCTTCATACTATTGTTCATCACTATTTCTCTCATAGTCCATAGGATTGGGACTAAGAGGACACCATGACACTCCATTCTTTTGAAATTTTTCATCATGCTCTTCATCACTACTGTGCTCATAGTCCATAGGATTAGGACTAAGTGGACACCGTGACACTCCATTATTTTGAAATTTGTCATCGTGCTCTTCATCACTACTAGTCTCATAGTCCATTGGATTAGGACTAAGAGGACACTGTGACACTCCACTCTTTTGAAATTTTTCATCACGCTCTTCATCACTGCTGCTCTCATAGTCCATAGGATTAGGACTAAATGGATACTGTGACTCTTCATTCTTTTGAAATCTTTCATCATGTTCTTTATCACTGTTGCTTTCATAGTCCATAGGATTAAGACTAAGTGGACATTGTGTGTTATGAAACCAGCTCAAGAAAAGATAGAAAAGATAGATCAACGCCTTAGAATTCAGCCTTTTCGAGGGGGCAACCTCTTTTACATTACATAAATGAACAATTCTTTGATGATTCAAATGAAAAGACCTCCTCTCTATATTTAGGAGTCTAAGGGGTCATGTAAGGGCACAATAATAACAATAGTGGGCTTCTACGGGGCACAATAGTAACAATATGGGCACTACATGGGTACATCAATATAATAAGTGGGTTGTACTAAGAACAATAAGGGGTTACACTAGTAGTATAGGGGCCTAACATGCCCCTCTCCTTCAAAAAGTGTTGTCCTCAACGCTTGAGTAGTTCTTGATGCTTCTGTATAAAATTATTGTCCTCCCATGTGGAATCTTCAATGGGTAAACTCTTCCACTTGATGAGATACTCTGAAATTGATCGATTTCGTAGCTATCGGGTTCTTGTTTCTGTGACTGCTCCAAGTTCCAATATGATTTTTCCTTCCTCTTAAATTTTTGGCAATATTGTTTGAATTGGGATCTTTTGCAACTTTTGAATAAGTGGCCATACTTCTTTGTCCTTCCTCCATTCATCCCTTGCTTCATTTATCCAATCTAGTTGGATAATAGAAATAGCACAAAACAATGCTTCCAAATCCTCATCCTTGAAGAGTCTTCCCATTCGGTAAGGTCGCCATTTTTTTAAGTGCATGTAGTATTGCCAACATTTCCTTCTCATAAATAGCTTGCTTGAGATGTAGCAGTAAAAATACCCAATCACCTACATCAAAACATTTTTCACTACGATGTTGATCTACCTGTTGTTTTGTTTGATTATGCACTAAAGTGGCGTTATCCTTTAAAAGTTGGAGAACATGTTTTTGATGCTCAATGTGATCTTTCACTGCTTGAACCTTTTTCTTTTTGATATGTCCTTATATCTCTAGAGTTTGAGGAGTGGTAATTTCTTCCAATCCGTTACAAGATATGGTCAGATTCATTTCTTGATGCTTGATGTGATCTTTCACTTCTTGAACATTTTTCTTCTTGATATGTCCTTCTATCTTGATAGTTTGAGGAGTGGTAATTTCGACCAATGAATTACAAGATATGGTTGGATTCATTTCTTCTTTCTCAATGCGATCTTTCATTTCTTGCACCTTTCTCTTCTTGATATGTCCTTCTATCTTGAGAGTTTGAGGAGTGGTAATTCTTGCCAATTCTTTAGAAGATATGGTCTGATTCATTTCTTCTTTCTTTGGGGTGGGGTCTTGGCGTATATCCTCTTCTTTTGATGTTTCTTGATCCTTTTCTTCCTCCTCTTCATATTCTATGTAAAATAATTTCTTCTCATCACACTTATGACCTTTAGTGCATTTTCTATCACAATTGTAACAAAGCCCTTTTTCTCTTTTTACTTCCAATTGTTGTGGTGTAACCCTTGTAGGTTGTGGAAGGCTAGGAGAAACAACAGTTCCATCTTTATAGTTGTGAGGGGTATGCTTCCTGGTTTCCTTAATTTTTCTTTCCACTATGTCACAAATCCCTTTTACTCTTTCCAATTGTTGTGGTGTTGCTCTAAAGAAGGTGTTGCTCTTTGTATCCTCATAATTTGCTATCATTTCCTTCGTGAAAATTGACCACGTAACAAGTTGTTTACGAGAAAAAAGCCCTTCATACCATAAAAATTGATCCAGTTATAAATATGAAGATGCAATACATACCTTTTGTAATAGTGGTACACCATGTAGAAAAAAATATTGCTCCATCTGAAGTATCCAATTTATCGGATCCTTGCCATCAAACTTCCCCATCTTGCTTTTTCTTGATTTTAGGAGCTCGATCTTGAAATGACTGTAACTATGTACTTTCAGATCTTTAAGTTTTGAAATTGCGATCTGTAGTATCCGTCTGCATCCTCTTTCCAATGCCACCAGTTTGATCCAAATTGGATTCTCCAAGAGAGAATTATTCACAATCTCCCAAGATGACTTGATTATAGACCTTTCCATAAGAGCGAACTTGTATGAAGTGCCACGTGTCACTGTTTCAACTTTTGGAACTCAAAAATATATTGAAGAAACTAAATTCCGTCCTCTTTCTATACCTTCTTACAAAATTTCAATCCAATGCTCATAGAGAAAATTATGATGATTTTCCCCAGGTCACCTGTTTGGAATGTAATTCAGGAGTCTGCGAAAAGACCAACTTCCTCAGATCATATCTCCGCAAATATAGTGAGAAACGCTCTGAAATTCGGATCCGAGGTTCAACGCGATGTCGTCTCAAAAGGGTTTTTTTTAGCTTCTGAAACATTGCAGAAACAAAGTTATAGCGAAAATGCCACGATGACCTGTTTGGAGTAGTGAAACCCTAGAATCCAAAGCTCTGATACCAAATGTTATGAAACTAACTCAAGAAAAAGATAAAAAAGATAGATCAATGCCTTAAAATTCAGCCTCTTCGAGAAGGAAACCTCCTTTACATTACATAAATGAACAATTCTTGGATGATACAAATGAAAAGACCTCCTTTCTATATATAGGATTCTAAGGGGTCATAACATAATCAGAACCGACATAACAATAATAATGTAAGGGTACAATAATAAAAATAGTGGGTTTCTATGGGGCACAATAGTAACAATATGGGCACTACATGGGCACATCAATATAATAAGTGGGTTGTACTAATAACAATAAGGGGTTACACTAGTAGTATAGGGGCCTAACATGCTCCTCTCCTTCAAAAAGTGTTGTCCTCAACGCTTGAGTAGTTCTTGATGCTTATGTATAAAATTCTTGTCCTCCATGCGGAATCTTCAGTGGGTAAGTTCTTCCACTTGATGAGATACTCTGAAATTGATCGATTTCATAGCTTTCGGGTTCTTGTTTCTGTGACTATCCAGGTTCCAATATGATTTTTCCTTCCTCTTCAATTTCTGGCAATATTGTTTGAATTGGGATCTTTTGCAACTTTTGAATAAGTGGCCATACTTCTTTGTCCTTCTTCCATTCATCCCTTGCTTCATTTACCCAATCTGGTTGGAAAATAGAAATAGCACAAAACAATTCTTCCACATCCTCATCCTTGAAGAGTCTTCCCATTCGGTAAGGTCGCCATTTTTTAAGTGCATGTAGTATTGCCAACATTTCCTTCTCATAAATAGCTTGCTTGAGGTGTGGTAGTAAAAATACCAAATCACCTACATCAAAACATTTTTCACTGTGATGTTGATCTACCTATTGTTTCGTTTGATTTTGCACCAAAGTGGCGTTATCCTTTAAAAGTTGGAGAACTTGTTGTTGATGCTCGATGTGATCTTTCACTGCTTGAACCTTTTTCTTCTTGATATGTCCTTCTATCTCTAGAGTTTGGGAAGTGATAATATGGTCGGATTCATTTCTTGATGCTCGATGTGATCTTTCACTTGAACATTTTTCTTCTTGATATGTCCTTCTATCTTGATAGTTTGAGGAGTGGTAATTTCGACCAATGAATTACAAGATATGGTTGGATTCATTTCTTCTTTCTCGATGTGATCTTTCACTTCTTGCACCTTGTTCTTCTTGATATGTCCTTCTATATTGAGAGTTTGAGGAGTGGTAATTCTTGCCAATGCTTTACAAGATATGGTCTGATTCATTTCTTCTTCGATGTGATCTTTCAATTCTTGCACCTTGTTCTTCTTGATATGTCCTTCCATCTTGAGAGTTTGAGGAGTGGTAATTCTTGGCAATGCTTTACAAGATATGGTCTGATTCATTTCCTCTTTCTCTAGGGTGGGGTCCTGGCATATATCCTCTTCTTTCGATGTTTCTTGATCCTTTTCTTCCTCCTCTTCATATTCAATGTAAAATAATTTCTTCTCAACACACTTATGACCTTTAGTGCATTTTCTATCTCAATTGTAACAAAGCCCTTTTTCTCTTTTTTCTTCCAATTGTTGTGGTGTAACCTTTGTAGGTTGTGGAAGGCTAGGAGAAACAACACTTCCATCTTTATAGTTGTGAGCGGTATGCTTCCTAGTTTCCACAATTTTGCTTTCCAATATGTCGCAAATCCCTTTTACTCTTTCCAATTATTGTGGTGTTGCTCTAAAGAAGGTGTTGCTCTTTCTATCCTCATAATGTGCTATCATTTCCTCCGTGAAAATTGACCATGCAACAAATTTTTTACGAGAACAAAGCCCTTCATACCATAAAAATTTATCTAGTTCTAGATATGAAGATGCAATACATACCTTTTGTAACAGTGGTACACCATATAGATAAAAATATTGCTCCATTTGAAGTATCCAATTTACCGGATCCTTGCCATCCAACTTCCTCATATTGCTTTTTCTTGATTTTAGGAGCTCGATCTTGAAACGAATGTAACTCTATACTTTCGGATCTTTAAGTTCTAACATTGCGACCTATAATAGCCCTCTGTGTCCTCTTTCCAATGCCATAAGTCTGATCCAAATTGGATTCTCCAAGAAAGAGTTATATGAAATCTCCCACAGTGACCTGATTATAGACTAGTTCAGTAGAGCGAAATTGTACGACGTGCCACGAGTCACTGTTTCGACCTTTAGCTCTGAAAAATATATAGAAGAAACTAAAGTCTGTCCTATTTTTGTACCATCTTATGAAATTTCAATCCAACACTCAGAGAAAAAGTTATGACGGTTTTCCCTAGGTCACCTGTTTAGAATTTAATTCAGGACTCTACAAAAAAACCAACTTCCTCAGATCATATCTCCACAAATATAGCGCAAAAATCTCTGAAATTTGGACCCGAGATTCAGCGCGATGTCTTCTCAAATGGGTTTTTTTTCAACTTCTGAAACATCGCAAAAAAAATTTATAGCGAAAATGCCACGATGACCTGTTTGGAGCAGCGAAACCCTAGAATCCAAAGCTCTGATACCAAATGTTATGAAACCAGCTCAAGAAAAGATAGAATAGATAGATCAACGCCTTAGAATTCAGCCTCTTCAAGGGGGAAACCTCATTTACATTACATAAATGAACAATTCTTGGATTATTCAAATGAAAAGAGTCGACATAACAATAATAATGTAAGGGCACAATAATAACAATAGTGGGCTTCTATGGGGTACAATAGTAACAATATGGGCACTACGTGGGTACATCAATATAATAAGTGGGTTGTACTAATAACAATAAGGGGTTACACTAGTAGTATAGGGGCCTAACAGTAATGCAAGAAAATGCACTTTCACAAAGAACAACACTTTCCCTAGCAAAAGACGACACTTTGGATTTCTTTACAAAGGGACTTAAAAAATTAGAGAACAAGTATTAGATCACTCTAATAAGTCAAAATTATAGTCGACAGGATAAACGAGAGGCTACAAAATTTGAATGTAGGCCAAAATTTGGAGAGTGTTGAAGTAGAAATAACGCAAGTGCCATCCAACAGGTATCGGTATAGTTAATTTTCAGAGGGATTTTGACAAACCCTTATTGGTGGAGGATGTGTTGTATGTTTCAAGTATGACAAAGATCTTGATCTCAATTTATACCTTGGATAAAAAGGATTAGATTGCGACTTTTGAGGAGGGTAAAGCTTATATTTGGCCCAATAACTCCAAGATAGCAAAAGTAATAGGGGTCAATAAGGAAAACTCATTTTGATTGCAGTTTGTGAAAGCACATGCATTGTGAAGTTGTAGAAAAAGGGGTGGGAGAATTATGGCATAATAGGATGGCTCACGTTCATCATGGAGAACTTAATGTGCTCAAGGAGATAGTGATGGAGCTTCCAGAACTAAAGGTTGAGCAACATGAGGCCAAGACTAATTTTCTGAGAAACAACACTAGGTCCAAATGGATTTTGTATCTAGTACACTCAATCATACGTGTGTCAATGTCAGTAATATCCTTGAGTGGGAACCAGTATTATATGACCTTCATTAATGACTTCTCTAGGAAGACCTAGATCTATCTCACGAAAAATAAGGTTGACATCTTTAGCAAATTCAAGGAGTTCAAGGATGTAGTTAATAATCGAACAAAGAGGAAGATCAAAGGAATTTAGGTTAGATAATGGAGGTGAGTACACCTCAAATTCCTTCAAGGACTTGGATACTCAGGAAGGTATCAAGATGGAGTTGATTATTCGATACAACCCTTAATATAATGAGGTTGCATAACAGAAAAATAGGGATATAGTTGGAATGGTCAACACCATCCTCCATGACTAGGATCTTCCTTTAGTTCTATGGGCATAGGCCTACAACACTACCATATACTTGCACAATAGAATTCCACACAAAGTGTTGGAAGATTGACACAAAAGGAAGCATTTATAGGGAAGAAACCAAATTTGGGACACCTTTGCATCTTTGGGTATTTTTTGTATTTCCATGTTCCCAGGGAGAAAAGGACCAAGTTGGAGGCTACTCCAGAGAAAGGTATCCATCTGGGGTCTAGTGAGACTTCAAAATATTATTATGTTTACATTCCTTCTCTTAGGAAGACAATAGTGCCTGGGGATGTAAATTTTGAAGAGATGGGGCTCTTCTGAAGTCTGGCAGCATGAGGTCTTCTATAGTTGAGGTTCAGGAGGAGCAGGCACAAAAGGTTGAGGCAACATAGATTCTTCTGACTATAGTCACACCGGTCGATGAGTAGAGAGAGCAGACCAAATAGAGATATCTTGCCTGAGGAATAGGGGATTCCTCACAATCCACCTCAAAACTCTAGGAACAAGGAGGAAGTAAGCCAAGTGGGAAGAGTAGACAATGAGAGAGGCCCAAGAGTATGTTGGTGCTATGAGATATTTAGTTAAACAGAGAAAGGATCCTCAACATTATTCATATGACATTGATGAGTGAATGGATTGACTCGTTGAAACTTCCAGCTTTCAAGAGGCATTTGAGTATTAGGTGTGGATGGATGCCATGGTGGAAGAGTATACTTCCATCATGAAGAACATCGTATGGTAAGTTGTGCCATGGCCACTGGGAAAGTTAATGGTTGGCTCAAGATGGGTTTACAAGATCAAACATTCTACAAATGATAGCATGGAGAATTTCATGGCCCATTTTACAGCTAAGGGATTTTCTTACAAGTAAAGGGTCGATTATGAAGAGACCTTCACTTTAATAACTCATTTTTTATGACTATCATTTCTATAGTAATGTATATGGGTTGGAGGATTCAGTAGATGGATGTGAATACGCCCTTCCTTATTGGTATTATTTAGGAAGATATCTACATAGAGAAACCATAGGTTTTTTAGGTGCATGTGAGGGATGTCCATGTGTGCATGTTGAAGAGAGCATTGTATGGGCTCAAGCAGGTTGCCTAGGTGTGATATACATGGATTGATAGTTATTTATAGAATGTGGGCTTAAATAAGAGTGATTTTGACCCGAACCTATACTACATTCAGTTGAACGGTGAGCCTCTCACATTGGTGTTGTATGTTGTGGACCTATTTCTCATAGGGTATGAGGATCTCATAGTGCACTATAAGTGGGATCTAGTAGAAGAAATCAAGATGAAGGATTTGGGGTTGAAGCATTATTTTCTAGGGTTGGAGGTGTGGTAGAGAGAGGAAGATATTTTCCTTGGACAAGTGAAATACACAGTTGGTATATTGAAGTGTTTCAAGATGAAGGACTGCAAACCCATGATTATGCCACTTGTTAGCAACCGAAAGAAGGCTGATACTTCCAATTCACAAGAAATGTACCCTACCTTGTATATATATTTGATTTGATATATTATGTATCTCATAAAAAATATGCAATACATTTATTTTGTAGTAAACACACCCAGTTAGTTTATGGTAGAGCCTAAGCAAGCACACTAGTTAACTGCAAAGCATGTTCTAAGATATGTCTAAGGCATAGTTGAGTATGCTTTGAGGTACACCCAATGGGATGGAGTAAAGATAGAGGGGTGAAAAAATGTGGATTGGGTAGGATATATAGCTTACAGGAAGAGCACTTATGGGTAAAACTACATTTTGGGATCAAAAGCAGTCCCTTGATACAACATAAAATAGAGGTCAGTTGCACTAAGTTAATAATTCTTTGGTTTTCTTTGGTTGAAGATGTTTCTTCGCTATGTCCATAGGATCAGAGAATGTTCCTCCCTTGTTTGTTCTTTCTAGATTATACCCCAGTTGGAATCATACCCATAAGTTGGGCTTGTTGGGAATACCACTCCTCATTTGGCCAAAGAGTTCAGAGTGTACTTGGGGTGTACAACCCAGGTCGATTATGATGCAGGTGTCTACCACATGAATATTTTGGGTCATCAATGGGAAGAGAAATAGGAAATAGGATGGGTTGAAATAACCCTATGCACTTCCAGGTTGAGATTGAGCTCCTTGATGAGATTCTAGGGTCGAGATGTGCTCCCCTATTTGTTTGGATATTATGGGGTTGTAGATGTATAACTCCCCCATGAGATTCTAGGTCAAGATGTGTTCCCCGATGTGGTTACAGGTTGAGATGTGCTCCTTGATGATGAGAATGTATATTTCTTGATGGCTTATACATACATATGAAAGTGACTTGGATCTATGTTTCCTATGATGAAATGAGGCACCTAGTGTTGAACATTTTGATCTTCCTGAATTCTATGAGACTCTATAATGTGGATACATTTATACACTTGATGTTTGGCTAACATCCATTTGTTGGACATATTGATCCTATAAAGAAGGCTAGCACCTTGACTTTAGTAAATGATACTCTTGATACTTGTCATGATGGATTTTATATACAAGGATAGCTCATTGACTACTATACATGAGTCTATTGATAATGTTTGTGATAAGCATGATGAAAGCATATGGAAAGAGAGATTAACACCCTCGTTGTTTTGATAAAGCTTTATTGAATGGAATTACATGATCCTATTGATCATGATAAGCTTGATGTTAAAAGTATAACTATGAGATTGATATTCTAGATCTCTTACTACCTATGGTCATGTCTTGATGACATATGGTTAAACTGAATGTCCTAACTTGATGAAGTGACTTGATAGAAAGTGTTATTGTGTTCATAATATTTGAGATATGATGTTGCATCTATATGCTACTTTGATTCTAACCTTTTATGAAAGATTGATGTCATGATGTTGATATCCATGATAGATATATGTTTATGATCTAACAAATATGTTTTTGCTTGACTCTAGTAGAGACAGACTGATGACATGAATGAATATGAACAAGTAGATCCCCAGTAAAAGGGAGAATATCTTCTCAAAATATTGTTTTCATTTTGTAATGTTGAAATATGATTTATGTGCATCTGACATAATTGATCTGCAACAAAGTCTCAAATTTGAAACTTTTACAAAAATTAGGGTTTCTGCTCCAAATGTAGGCACTGAACTAGGAAATATCATCCATGGACGCACGTATGATAAGGCCCCGGTAGCATCGAGGAAGTTAAAGACACTCCCATGCTAACCTGAAGGGAGCATCCATGGGTTTGACTACAACCTACCATCATTTGAAGCTTGTTGAAGTTGTCTGAACTTTGAAACAAGGTGTCTCTAACATATCATTCCAACTGCAATTCGATTTCTAAAGTTGTTGAGTTAAATTGTTGATCACATAAAAAAAGAAGTATTGTGCATGAAATGGGATGGTCACCTAGGATATGTCGGTTCCATAGATATGTTGTAGATAGAATATATTGAATCAGGAAAAGCTTGAATATTTTCCATAACATGAACATGCATAATGAACTTTTGTTTGCAGGTGATCGAGACATACATATAGATATGTCAGTATGTTTGTGCTACAATATTTTGGCATGATTTGGCTTATTGATATAGATGAGAAGTCTTTAATGTTGTGTCATGATACTTGACAATAACTTGGAATTTTGAATTGATGATTGACATATGTTTTGATCTCTCTACGATAGTGAATTTGGACTTGACCTGATGACTAATGATATGATTTCACGATTGTTGATTTTCCCTGATGTTTATGCTATGTGGGAATAATGACTTATGTGGGTATTCAAAAAAATGATTTTGTATTGGCCTCCTCGTTCCTAGAACAATGGTTGAAGTAATGATAGTTGTGATTTGGTATGAAAATTGAACCTGCATGACTCATCCTTGGTGTATGCATTTGCACCTAGTGACAAAAATGATTTGTATTATGATTATGAGAATGACTTTATAAAGTTCAAATTGATAATGCATGGTTGATGACAACTTGTTGGCATGAATTCATGACTTGATATGAGATCTCCTTGTCTCTTGGTTGAAAGTATTGATATTGTGATAATAATGACTTTGATAATGGTTGTGATCTGACTTCTAAACTTTGATAAGTTGACTTTTTTTATGTGATGGTACAACATTGATTTATGTATGGTTGATTATGTTGGATTATAAAGGCATTATTCTTAGAGCATTGCATGTATCAAGCTCCTCAATCTAGATATTTCTTTATTTGACATATATCCGATGAAGTAAGGATGATGAATTCCAAGGTATGGCCTTGATGTTGACCATGTTTTTGTTTTTATATCTTCATGGTCTACTCTTGAAAGGTGATGAGACATTGATGATCCAAATAAGAGGAAGATAACTTATAAAGCTCGAAATGATATATCATGGCATGACAAATCGATTTCTAGAATTTGGAAAAGAAATTATATATTGCAAAGCTATGAAAATAAAAATCCTTGGATACTCTGATTTGAAGTTCAAAGATGTTGTTGAACTTGACATGGCATCCAATTGTTGATTGAAGAATTGGTGTTCCATTTTGAACATCCATATATATATATATATATATAATATATATATATATATTAATATATATAATATATTATATATATATATATATATATATATATATATAAATATATATATATATATATATATAATCTATATATATATATATTATGATATACTATATCCTATATAATTATATATACTATATATATAATATAAATAATATATATATTAATATATATACTATATAATATATATAATAACTATATATATGATGTGCATAGAACCTGAATAATTTCATGAGTGAGCTGCTTCATTCATATAGAGTTTCCACCAAGCATCCTTTGAAATATTTGCATGAGATATTCTATTTTTGAGGTTGAGATATTTCTCCTATGATATGTGACTGCATGGATGTATTGTTTTTTATAGTGATAATTGTTAAGCACATTTGGATGTTTCTTTAATATGATATCTACCATGATATCTTGGATGAGAGTTCCATAGTACCATTGGGGATGAGTACGATGTTGCTAGCATGGCTAGCTCTGAGACAAGATGAAGAAGCAACTTTTTGTTTGAGCATGATCTGGATATGACAATGATACATTGTGTTGACATAGAGTGAGATCTGATAGGAAGAAAGTCCCATATTTATAATTGGGACCAAGATACTCTGATATATTGAGACAGTGCAGTTGTTTGAAACAAGCTCAGGCTTATGGTTGGCACCTCCTTGAGAGAGAGGATGATTATGGTATCCTTTTGAGATTTATATGATTATTTATGTTCTGAAATGATATTTGATTTGATGTCCTGTATGAACAGGAAAAAACTACCTTTGAGACAAGTTGATAAAAGATTTGAGTATGATAAGAGCAGTGATAATCAAGGACACTAAGCCAACTCTTTCTCCCTGTCTAAGCTCCCAAGGTGAGAAATTGCGATAGAGGGATCCTGGGGTCGAGGGAACTCTAGGCAATAGGGTATGACCCCCATCTATTACCCATAGGGTTAAATATGTTTCTCCCCTATCTTCATAGGGTCGGATCATGCTACCCCTTGTTTGGTGTTCACAGAGTATTGTTGGGATGGGGTCCCTCGGGTCAATTTTGTTGAGTTTTGAGTCATTTTTGCAATATCTTTTTGTAGAGAATGTAAAATCTCTGTGAAATGTGGAAAAGTGAAGCAAGAATCTAGTAGAAGTAGAAGGGGCTTTATTCCCTTAGTTGGGTAGCTGATAGAGTGGTAATGAGACCCACCCATGGTCCACAAACCATGGTATTGTAAAGAAAAGGTGATATAAAGTTGAGTCATAGAGAGTCTTAGAAGTTAACTTGAAGAAAAGAATCATTGTAAGAGTAAGGTGCTAAGATAGGAAAGTTTTGTTTCTTGTACTTAGGTGAAAGGGGAAGGCTCCTGCAGCTGAGTGCACAGAGACCTTGGTAAGTCCACAGAATGAGTGCGCGGGCCCCTGTACCTGAGTGCGTAGGGATGATAACTCTGTATCTGAATGTTTCTATCTAATAAAGACTATTTGGGGCCAAATATAATGCATTTGTGTTCTTTTATTTACTTCTGCTAAGTTATGTATCTTTGCACTGTAATCTATTTTATATGAATGAATGCTTATTTACTGTGTGAACAAAGTAGATCTATAATCTTTATGCATAATAAGTAAAATTAATTACCTTCACAAATATCTAAAGGTCATTTAGATAAAGTTGCAGTAGTTGTCATTCGGAAGGATTAGATCTACGCAAAGGTAGATCTAAGTTGTGAGAACATTAGGAAACCATCACACAAGCCTCTAGATGAAAAAACTTGGTTCTAGCATCCCCCAATACTTCTTCGGGTGAGACTATAGCCTGTGCTACGCAAGTTGTTTCCAGAAGGGCAAGCAATTAGGATTTTTTTTGTTGGCAAAGTCAGGCCCCATCAAGCCAACAAATGGTTCTGTTGTTAGGACCGAGATCTATTTGAGGAATGTGTGACGTTGAATAAGTGGTTCCCTACCAAGAAATAAATCGAAAAGTGGCTCGATCAGAAAGAACACGTGTTTGCAGCTCAGGAGAACAGAAATCTGCAATTATCCAAGGAGCAATGGTTAAATAGATACCTATACATAGACGGAACTGAAGCTTTTTTTATGTTTCTTTCCCTTCAAACTACATGAGTGGTTGTGTAGATTGGCAGAAATCCAGGGTACGTGGAGGCTTGATGGTCCTATTGTGTGGACACCAGAGCTGGTGAGGCACTTGGAAGCTTCAGAAAATAACATCATGTGGGTTGTTAATCACTGTATTGATCATATCATAGGACGATTTGTCACTGAACTTGCGATTGATACGTCCATCAGTTATAGCGAATCAGAGTGAAAACTCTTCAAAGGATAGCGAAGTAAGTATTTAAAATATCTGAAAACATGGATTAAGATGTTGTTGTGTGAAAAATAGATTATGCCATTACCTTGATGTTCAGGACTACGCAAAGTGGAAAACCCTTTAGAAGGTTATAAGGTTTCATTTTTCATGATTGACTGGAGAAATGCCAAATATGTTCATCCTTTTCATGCTGCAAAGCTTCCATATTTTGTATAATTTCACTATGTATAGGTGGCTGACTCTTGCCACAGTTGATGAATAGCCAGACAGTCTAATCCTGGCTAGATCATGTTTGAATTTACTTATCTTAGAATAGAGAATAAAGGTCTGTACAAACAGCTCTAGCTTGGCAGACAAGTGGTTAGCTAGAGAAGCAAAGGGTCTCAACAGCTTAATCTGAGCCCTGGAAGAGATAAGGGTAGACTTAGATAGGAGGGCAGCTAAAAGAAAGGAGAGGAATCAGGGTTTGCTAGTTCAAGTGTACCCAAGGAAAATGAAGAGAAAATTTTAGGTATACTAGGTTGGGTAGGCAGTTTTGATGATATAGAAGCAGGTATTTGAGCAATTTTCTCCTTTGGAACAAGTTTTCATCTCATAAAAATCATAAGGTACCATGGCAAGATGGCTACAAAACAAAGGGAGCATGACTAATTCCCCTCCCCATTTTCCCAAGAAACACTTACTAACATTCCCCCCAAGGGCAATGAGATCTGCTCATTACCTTTAGTCCACTTCATCTCATAGAAAAACTAAGTGAAAATGTGTTTTCACCTAGGAAAAACAAGCCACATTTCTTGTGTAAAATGTCTTTATTCCATTTTACCAAGTTTCCTAGACTTCACAACTGGGTATCCTTTCATTCCCCCCATGCCTAAGTTTTCACTCTATAAACTTATCCTAAACCATACAAACCCATCCCACATAGTCATATTAACCTACTAACACTATTATATAGCTCCTATGTATATTCCCCTCCCTTACCAGGTAAAAATACACAAAATCCCTAAAAAATCTAATACCCTGACCCTTGGCTAACTATAGCTATATTTTAAATTCTTTTAGGGAGTTATTGGTCCACCCGGGGCAAATAACAACCCTCCACATGCCCCATTGGGACTTGTTTAGCCTCTGGCTAAATAAATAGCCGAAACCCGCATCTTAAACCCACAAAACCCATTTAACCCAAAGTCCAAAATACACTGAAAAAACATTACAAAACGTGAAAAATCAAAGCGGGTCCCCCGATGTTAACTTGCCGCCACCTTCATTACCCGCCAACCGTCCAATCGGCGATGACAGATCCGACGGTGGTCAGCGATACCGCAAGCCCTAACCTGCCGAACTATAGCGTCAGGGGGATGGGCGGTATTTCTGCCGTACCAAGGACGCATGTCAGGCACCAGGTGTGTTCTGAGCCCCCTCCCCCAATACCACTTTCCTCCAAAGGCGGTGCGGGGAATACCACTTACCACCCCACCGCCTCCCTGCTGACATCATGCCCACGTCATCTGATGACGTCACCCGGGTTGCCACCCGCCTATCTGTTGATGTCACCCGACACGTCACCTAACACGTCACTCACCACATCACATGCCATGTCACCTGCCATGTCAACATCCGTACCCCGCTACACGACCAAATGACATCATGCTGACATCATCGGAAAAAGCGCACCAAACCCGCTAAAGTCAAATTTTGGGTAAAAAGGGGTGAAAGCATTGTTTTTACCCATTTATCTTAGTTTTCTCCAAGCGACCTATGCATGCGAATTTACGTGAAAAAGAGCATTTTCACCATATAAGTCTGCCACCCAGCAGCTTTGACTCCACAGCTCGGCCCCTCGGCTCACCTGGTCACCTGCAAATCGACCATTCCGCCGAGAAAATAGGTATTCACAACAAATTGCTCCCAACCCTGCTTTTATTGGATTTCACTGTAAAATTGCCCGCAACACCTATAATTTGAAGAAGAAACACTGTGTTGCTGCCAAAAAGACTCACCATAACCTCTGTCTTGCCAAATTCACCATAAATCTGCACAGTGAGCTAAAATTGAACTCGTTCGGCCCTACAAATTCTCCAAGAAACCCCGAAAGCTGCCTTTTTCCCACAATTATAGCCCTTTGTTCCAAAGAAGCCCATAAGTCCTGTTTCTCCAGCTAACTTCAATCCACAGAGCTAAATTGAAGCCAACAAACCAGTTTTAACGGTGAAAATACTGGAGAAATCCATAGAGCCATTGTTTTGCCTATCTGCTTGCACAGAGCCAAAATTTCTAATTTTAAAGGCAACAGAGTTTAGCCATGGAAGGTCCAGTAGCCTTGAACGTCACTCCTCTTAATGCACCCCACAAGGAGTTGGAACATTTGCCCTTAGTTGATAAAGACTATCTAATCCAAGACCTAATAGGCTACCAAAACCATCTGCAAGTAGTCTGTGAGATCAGAAACAGTTACTTAAACCAAAATGATGTCTATGGCATATGGGAATCAAATCTACCCAGATACTACCTCCCCTCTGTGAATATTTTCCCTGAGATAATTCACCTCTGCTGTGAGAACTATGAGCCAACAAACAGGGCAGTTAAGAGTCCATCTGGAACTACCCTTTTTCATATTACTCCTGACTCTATAAATCAGATGCTGAACTTCAAACCAACCCACCTCCAGTTTCCTCTTACCATGAAGCTCTTGCTGGATGAAGGTCCCAAACTCTCCAGCTCAGAGATAACCAAAATTGCCCAAGTTTTTATGAGAGCGGATCGCCAGCCTAAGGAGCCACCTCCTTTCCACTATGCATATTTCACTAAAGTGGGTAGATTAGTTGTTGATATGATATCTTTTGTTCTGGGGTTCAAGATAAGTGAGCATATTGATGAAACCATACTGGTTATGATGTCTATATTTACCCCAGGGCAGCCCCCTGCTGTCAAATACAACTATGCCAAATTTATTGCCAACAAGATACATGACCAATTATTGAGGCTAGACAGGGAGGGAATCTTTAAATATTCATCCTATATCTATCATCTATTCTTATATTACTAGCTAGATATCTTCCAATTCCCCATTAGAAAATTGGACCATAAAGGGGAAAGGAGGTCTGTGATTTTTTGGACCCCAATCTTTCATGAAGTCCGTAGCTCTCCCTACTCTTATTGTGAGTTTATTGATTTATTTGTATACCTAGTCTCTTCTCTCCTGATGAGAAATCCTCCTCCTAGACTGGCATGTGATATGAAAAAGATACTACAGCTCTCCAAAAACTATAAAATAGGTGACTAGTACTTTTACCAGAATCACACTATTCTAAGGATATATGGTTGTGAGCTATACCCCTACAGGCTGCCCAGATATGTGCCAATGAGATTGTTTTCCTTTGAATATTTCAGGCAATTCATCAATTCAGATCTGAGTCAATTCCATAGCACAAAGAAAAAGGCCCGATTGAAACTAAAAGACCAGTTAGGTCCCTTTGTTATGAACAAGAAAGAGGGATGGACGGATGTTGTTGAAATATTGGGTCAAACACTCAGACTCAAGAGAAGCTTTGGGTGGGTACCCTATGACCCAAATGGCTTCATCAATGCAAGAAGGGTAAAATATAGACTGGCACCCTATGAACATTGCAGCATCCCTGACATAGAAAAGTTTTCCAACCAAGATGAGTGGGTGGAGGGCACACTAGTTGAAGAGTTAACTGAGGAAGAGAAAATGGAACAAACCATGAAAAATTGGGAAAAAACTCTTGACTTAGAGTCTTTTGGGCAAGTGTCATTCAAAATACCACAGCAAACCGGGGAAAGCTCATCAACTGCTACAACTTCACAACAAGTCGCCCAGGAAAGGGCTACACCAACAACAAGGACAGCAAAGGGCAAGGAGTTAGAAGTTGCAGAGCAAGAAACAATGGAAGAACAGCCAACTAACTCAAAAGAACACAGTCAAGGGGAAGCCCCTTCACTACAGGCACAAGCACCAGAAGTACCAGCACTGCAAACTCCTCTTCCTGGGGAGAGAAGTAAGAAAAGAGACCGAGAAGAGACCACACCTGCAAGTGGGTCAACAGAACAGCAAGAGGCCAAAAGGCAAAGGGTAGATCCTCTACCTAAAGAGGACACTGTGGAAGACATCACTGAAAGCACAAGAGGAGGGAGGGCCATCAGCCAGCAGACTTCCGCTAGCTCTCACAGACAAGAAGGGGAGAGGCAGCATGGAATGGAAGTCTCCTCCTCAAGGTCACAAGCCAAGAAACGATCAGATATCAAACAAGCGTTTATGGAGATTACGGCTGAAAATGAGTCATTAAGAATTCAGTTGTATGATCAATTTCTCAAGATGACACCCTCCAAACAGCATAGACTAATGGAAGCTTATGACATCAAGGAAGAAAAAATGATCTTAAGTCATTTCAAGCCCAAGGTTCAGCAACCACAGTCTGCAGCTGACTACATAAGGACCAATCTAGAGGTCCTTGCCAAAGATATACACCCAATGAACCAAATAGAATTGCACAAACAATTGGGTGAAATGGTATATGCTACATTAGCAGACAAGGAAATGTTGGCCCACCAATTAAAAGAGTCATTGAGTAATACATCTGCTCAATTGGATTTGGAGAAGATCTCTTCTCTAGCCAAAGACAACAGAGTAAAGACTCTGGAAGAAATAATTATTGAGTTGGGACATGATCCCAAGGATGCCAAGGGCATAAAAGCATTGATAAAGAAGAAGGAGGAAGATATTGCTGCCCTTAGAAAGCAATTGAAGCTGCCTGTCACCATGCATCCACAAACAACATAACTAGCACAAGAAAAAGCAGAAGAGGATGTAATGGATTTATTGATGAGAATGAATCAAAGGCTAATGCAGATAGAGAAAGATTTGGAGAAAGAATTGCAAGCTAAGTAGGGAGAGTCGACCTCCCAACCACCTGAAACGGCTCCAACAATTGTCTCTGCTCCCCCCACAGACACAACAGCAATCCCTCCCACTGAGCCAGCATCAACAATAGGTACAACAACTACAGATGCTACAGCAGCAACAACAACAGAGCCTGAGACCAGCATGAGGATGGAAGAAATGATGAAGGCAGTGAAAGAGCTAGAAGCTCAAATGTCAGAGCTCAAGGAGGCAAAAGAATGACTAGCCAAGCTAGAGGTGAGCTATGACAAGTCAAAAATAACAGTGGCAGAGAAGACCATAGAGGTGAAGGCCCTAGAGAACAAGGTGAAATCATTGGAAAAGGATCTCACCTTGCATAAACCTCTGGCAGACATTAAAATGATTTTGTGGACCAAGATTAGCCAATCCATTACTGACCAATGGCTATCAATTCAAACAATCTATGAAAAAATTGAATTGATAGAAAGGGCACAAGAGCAAATTTAAAGGGCCAGGTCATCATTAGGAAATATGCCTGAGTAGGCCAATAGGCTCATCCATTTTTTGAATACCAATACTAAAGAACAGATAGTAGATTTGGAGATCACCAACAGGACAGGCACCATTTTGACAATGAAGAAGGTGCTAACAATGAGAAATTTTGTACAGCCTTTGGAAAGGAAGTGTCAAGAGATGCATATGGACATTAATGCCTTCACAGAGAAATTCACAAACTTGCAGCAGAAGGGTCTACCCAGTTTACTAACAAGCAATCAAAAACTGTTATCACATCAATAGTATGGTCACAGGGTAAACATGTATGTAACAAATCAGATCACTGCATCATCCAGCACTTCAGAATACATAGGACCTCCTTCCGGACAGAGTTTATATGACAAATTGGAGAATTTGTTTTTTATAGAACATGAAATAAATCATCTTTTTGAAGTCAAGCCTAACTTTTACAGGTATACTGAGGCTGATGAAATACTTGTAAAAATACAAAGACATAAGTTGCCCACAGAACAGTGGTGGCAGAGTATGCTGGAAGTTTTACCTAGGTAATTTGGATCTTTCTGCCTATGTACACTTGGTCAAATAGCAAGACACGTGGAAGATATGAAGGAAGGAGCTCAAGCGAGGATCAAGACACATTAAATATAAATCAAGAGCAAGTGAAAGGATCGGGACAGCAACGCAGGAATGAAAATTAAAGACACAACTACCAGCCGAATTCTTGGGTTGAAAAGTCTAAAATATCTCGTCAGTTAAAGCAGCCAGCACAGCCACAATAACTCCTACCTTTATTTCTGCATTTATTTCTCTGACCGAGTAGGTGAAGGAAGTTATTACTTCATATCTTATCCACAGGATATTTTGTAACTCTCTTTTTGTATAAATACCCCCAAGGAATTAATTCGGGGTTGGTGATTCTACTCTTGGACTGCGTTGTAACTCTAATATTTATTAATATAAAGGCTGTTGAAATGCATTATTGCTGGACCTTCTGAATGTGGATTTGATGATTTTGGGCTCTGCTACAAAATTCCTGTTTCTTTCTTTGGCTCAATAAGTTATTCTAAACTGTGTTTTTGTTTTTTCTATGTTTTCAAATTTCATATATGTCTCATAATCTTAACAACAGGGAAAAAGAATAGCCCAGAACTTGTTTAAATACGCTCTGTGTTCAATTCTTATTGTTATTTACGTTTTCTTCAGAACTAGCATAAACAGAAATTCTTAAATGCTTCTGTTTCCACTAATTCTTTCACTTTGAAAATTTCCAAGGAATTCTTCACTGCTCATTGAAAATATTCATGCACCTTCCCTCTACCATCATGATAAAGGATTCTTGACTGCCCTTTACCCCCTGGCTTACATCCCATCAATTTCTAGATCTCAATATTGTTCCAAAACTGATTATCTTGCTTTGTAGTATTGCCCTTTATCACAGAAACACACTCAGCAGTCCATCTTCATAGACTCCATTGCCCAATGGAATAAACTCTTTCAGACTTGCATCCTAGATTTGTTTAAAATCACCATCCAAACAAATTTAAAACAAACCTATGCACATCATAACTAGCATAAAAACTTCAAAAAACAAAGTCAAATTATAAAGAGAGAGCCCTCTCTGGATGCAGTTTGGCTAGAAATTGCATCTAAAAGATTGGTTAGTGGTTACCTCGGCTGTATTCCCTTTTCTCACAACTTTTTGGGAACAACCTGAGTGATAACATCAATGGCGAATCCGCTGGGGATCTAAATGAAGGTATGTTACTACTGTCTAATCTCTAAAGCCACAGATGGAGCCTGAAGTTAAGCGAGGCAGCCTTTGAAACTGTCTTTGCTATGCAATCACAAGAGTAAATAAAAGCTACTTCAGTCCAACTCCAGTTTAGCTTTAGATTCTAAAGAGTTGTCTCAAAGATTTGCTTGGCCATCCTTGTTTCAAACCTACCTAAAGGAAAGCTCAATTCCTTTTAAATTGGCCATCCTTGTTTCAAACCTACCTGAAGGAAAGCCCAATTCCTTTTACATTTCAGGAGCTTCCTTCAAAGATATTGTCAAAACTTGTATTCTCCAAATATTCCCATAAAATACCAAAACATACTTTAGAAGCTGGCTCCAAAGAAGAAAACTCGGTACACAAGGTCAAACCCAGACCCAAATCCTCCAGCTATTTTTGACAATCCAAATCTGATTGCTAAGAGCCTTAGGAAACCAAAAAATCAAGAGAGTTATGCTGATTCAAATCTTGAAACTCCCCAGCAGAAACCCATTCAAATTAAACCTACTATAGCAAAATCTCAAGCCCTTCTTCCTATTGTTGTAGCTTCTTCCAGTTCACCTTTATCACTCCAAAATCTCTTTTCCACCCATCCATCCATGGCACTTATCTCAGCTCCTATCCCTGTGCTTCCAGTTGTCCCACTTTTCCCTGCTAATATGGCCAATAGATATGCTCCCCTGCAGTTGCCTGCCAATCCAGGGGCTATGCCACAGGATTACCAGGGAAAAAATACCTATTTTGATGGTACTGGCACTTACACTGCTCAAAAACATACCAAGAGGATGATAGACTATTTTGAAAACTATGAGATTGATGATGATGATGTCAGGATGAAAATTTTTGTCCAGAGCTTAATTGGTGATGTAAGGACATGGTTTAGATCACTCCCTGCAACTATAATAGCTAATCCAAATTCCCTTTATCAAACTTTCCTAAACAGGTGGGAAAAGAAAAAAGACCTTTTACACACAGAATATGAGAACTTGAAGAGAGGCCCACAGGAGAGTGTCCAAGATTATTGTGCCAGATTCAACAATACCTACCTTGCTATTCCAATAAATCTTAGACCACCACCAAACTTAGCATTGATCAAATTCCCTTATGGATTTGACTCAGACATGGCTTACCAGCTCAGGGAGAGAGCTCCTCCTAGCCTTGAAGATATGCATACCATAGCTGTGAGTGTTGAAGCCAATCTGATTTCTAAACGAAATCGAGCTAAGACTAAAAGAAGAACAACTTTCAAAGAGGAACCCTCTGCCTTTGAACAAAAACTTGATGCAATCATTAAAGGCATGGACAGGCTGGGAGATAGAGTAAAAACTATTGAGAGGAAATCTTCATGGGAAAGCCAACCAAACAACAATGCAAGAAATCCAAACTTTAGAAAAAATCAAAACCGCAATGTAGGAAAAGTTGGTCCAGACCAAAACATAAGGCCCCCCTTCCAAGAAAACTATGCAGAAGCTTCCACATCTAGTGAACCAATAGAGGACCCCCACATTAACATAATGGGTCTCAATAGTGGCCAACCAATTTTCCTAACTCAAGAATACCAAGAGGCTCATACTCTTAGTCAATTTCAAATGAAATCAGGGGAATCCTTTGATTTTAAGCAAGGGTAAGAAACAGTTGTGTATGAATTCCATAAGCAATATAACTTGAGAAGTAGGAGAATAGACATCCCTGATGATCCCAAGCAAAAGACAATCAAGCAACCTACCAAAACTAAACTCAAGGACTCTCATATACCAATCATCCCTAAATCAACTTCCAATCCAAATAGTCTAACTGTTGAAGATGTTTCAGACAAAGATAAATCAAAACAGCACCCTACATCTGTTTCTCCACTCAGAGAAATTGTAGAAGAACCTTTGGAACATGGTGAGCAAGTAACTCTGGTTCATCATAATATTCCAGTAAAAGAGGCAGTTGTTGAAAACCTAGTTGAAAAACACAACCTTGCTGCCCAAAATGTCAAAATACAAACAGAAAAACCCTTCAATATGGAGGCTGAAATAAGTAAGTTAAAAGTATCCATCCCATTATCTGAATTGGCTAGGCATGAAGTTTTTAGGGAACAAATCAGAAGATCATTACAAATTTCAGAAAATAAAGATTTAGTGAACATCCTTGATGATCAACCAGAACTTATATTTGGCCCTGAAACAAATGGTAAAATAGTAGATGGAGGTGTCCCTCCCTTTTATGTGAGTTTAAACATTCATGACAAGGTGCTTCACAATGCAATGTTTGATTCAGGAGCCTCCCATAATCTGATGCCTAAATCTGTTATGGAAAAGTTGGACCTAGATATCACAAGGCCATACTAAGACCTATTCTCCTTTGATTCCAGTCAAGTCCGATGTCTAGGCTTTATCAAGGATCTATGTGTGTCATTAGTCCAATATCCAGCCAAGACAATTCTCATGGATGTGGTGGTAGTTGATATTCCACCCAAGTATGGAATGTTATTATTTAGATCCTGGGGTGCCAAGCTACAAGGATCTTTGCAACTAGACATGTCTTATTCCACTATCTCAGTCTTCGGCTAGCCTAAGAGGCTATACCGAGAAACTTTGATGAAGTATGTGGTAAGTAGTCAAGAAAAACCCCAAAATTTTCCCATTTATTCTATGCATTCAGACATGGACTCTTTTATCTTATACAACACTGAGATTCAAACCCAAATTGATGTTAAAATGGTGGCTTTAAGTCAGGATGAATTCGTAGACAAAGAATCCACAGTTTAGATTCAAGAAATCTTGGAAAACAATAAATTGACAGTCACACATAAAGAATCCCATGAGACTGTAAATCCAACTATGCCTGCTAAGCAAATTGAAAAAGCTCCTAATAGCAGTTCAAATCAAGAAAACCTATGGTATCTATAGTTTGATGGATCTGTTAATAAGCTAGGAGTAGGGGCAGGGGTTTGGATACACAATGTGAAGGATGACCACACTGAGGGACATGCATTTGGATTAAATTTTAGGTGCACTGACAACATGACCGAATATGAAGCCCTCCTCTTAGGGCTCAAAGTGATAAAAAACTTAGGTGCAGCTCGAATATCAATTTTAGGAGACTCTGACCTCATCATTCAACAAATAAAGGGTAACTTAATTACAAATGATCTTAGGCTGAGGTCATATAGAGCTGCTACAATGGAAATTCTCAACACCTTTCTTGAATCCCAATTGACCAAGATTCCAAGGAATCAAAATCTGCATGCCTATAGTCTAGCAACCTTTGCAAGCACTTCCAAATTGCCATTTAAGCCCAATCACTGATTCATTGTTGAAATAAAACATAGACCTGTTGTACCAGATAATGTCAAAAACTGGCAGGTGTTTGAAAATGACACACAAATCAACAATTTCCTGACTTTGAAGGAAGAGTTCTCAAGCACAAAAATGGATACCAACACTATAGAGGAAAGCAATCAAATAGACAAAATTGAAACACATATCTCTGCTGAAAAAGCAAACCAAATTCTACATCCCACCAAGTTCACTAAGACAAATTTACAGGAACTTCATGAAAAAGAAAGTGAGGATGCAATTACAGCAGAGTGTGAAGTCATTGAGTTGTAGGATAATTTTCTACCTATAGGCCTCACTCTTTTAGAAGACATTTTTGACTCAAATGACATCTCTAGGAAACCTAAAATGCATCCATTAAACGCAAAAATTGAGGATTGCAATTTAGGAACTGCAGAAAATCCCAAAATGATAAAATTGTCCAGAGCTCTGCCTCGTGACCAAAAACTCAAGTATATTGAACTATTCAAAGAATTTCAAGATCTCTTTGCATGGAGTTATGAGGACCTAAAGTCTTATGATACTGCAGTCATCCAACACACTATACCTCTCAAAGAAAACCAAAAACCTTTCAAACAGAAACTTAGGAGGTTCAACCCTGTGCTGCTCCCTTTGATTGAGAAAGAAGTTAAGAGAATGTATCAAGCTGGAATTATAGCTCCAATTAAGTTCTCAGAATGGGTTTCAAATTTAGTGCCCACTAGAAAGAAGACAAGGGAGATAAGGCTATGTGTTGATTTAAGAAATTTGAACAAAGTCTCCTTAAAGGATAATTACCCTTTACCCAAAATGGATCACATTCTGCAAAGGGTAGTGGGTGCTTCAAGGATATCACTACTAGATGGATTCTCAGGCTTCAATCAAATCCTAATGCACCCTAATGACCAAGATAAAACTGCTTTCACAACCACATGGGGAACATTCAAATATGTGAAGATGCCTTTTGGACTCAAGAATGCAGGAGCAACTTTTCAAAGAGCCATGGATATTGCTTTTGCTAAAGAGATCCATGACTTCTTAGTCATTTACCTAGATGACCTTACAGCTTTCTCCAAATCAGATCAAGAGCATCTAGATCATCTCAAGCAAGTATTCTTAATTTGCAAAAAATATGGTATATCACTAAATCCAAAGAAATCATTGTTTGGCCTAGAAGAAGGAAAATTATTGGGCCATATCATCTCTAAAGAAGGCATTATAATTGATCCGGACATAATACAAGCTATCTTACAAGTCCCTCACCCTAGAAACATTAAATAACTACAAGCCTTTTTGGGGAAGATCAACTTTCTATGAATATTCATACCAAATCTATTTGAGCTAATAAGATTGTTGAACAACATGCTCAAAAAAGACTCCAAGGTTAAGTGGACAATAGAAACTAAGCAAGCCTTTGAAGAAATCAAAAAATCTTTGACTCAAACACCAGTCCTCACAAGCCCCAATTTTGACAAGGAATTTATCATATTCTCATTTACATCAGAACATACAATTATTGTTGTCTTGCTCCAAAAATATGACCAGGGATGTGAAAAACCCATAGCCTTCTTCAGAAAAGCCCTTAGAGATGCTCCACTTAAATATCAAATCATGGAGAAACAAGCATATGCCCTCATAAAGGCCATCAAGGACTTTAGAGTTTACATCTTGTACTCTCATGTGATTGCTTATGTGCCCAACACTGTTGCTAAAGACATCCTGACCCAAGAAGGCATTGAAGGCAAAAGGGGCAAATGGATAGCTACCATACTGGAATATGACATTGAAATTAAACCAAAAAAACTGATAAAAGAACAAGGACTAGCTAAGCTCATGACTGAAACTAATTTTCAAGCCCTTGACATAAATCAACTAGATAATGAGCATGGAACGAGCGAGCGAGGTTCAGACAAGCCTGCAGCAAGCCAACATGTTGGTGCTAGACACAAATCAGACTCTGGACCTCAAAGTTATTCCATTACCAGAAGGATCACTGTGCATAGAGACAGATGAAGTAAACACCCAGCTTAGGAAGATCAAGGGTGTGGGTGTCAACATAGCCATGTTACCTATTCAGATCCTCCATGTGCTTCATCAGTGGGTATCAAACGAATTCATGATTAGTGAGCAGCACGCACTATCAATCATCAATGAGGTCAAGATGAATAATGAGCAAATTTTTGCTGAAAAGGCTCAAGCACTGAAAGAAAAGGAAGAACTAGCCATGCAACACCAAAACTTGGAGGCAACAATTGCGCAGGCATGCAAGACACTACCAGAACTTCACATTGTAGAGGACGTAGAAGCACCCACGAAGATTTGGAAGTTGGCTGACACAGTAAGAGAATCAAAGGATGAGGTCGGTCAGGTAACATTTGGTTTTCAGATGAAGATCTCAAAGCTGGAATTGAAATTGAAGCCAACCACTCAGCCAAAAATCTGGGAACAACGCGGAGAAACCATCATGGAGAGTATGATTACTTTGGATGCAACAGTCACAAGCTGCACACTGAGCTTCAAATAGGCCATCAAGCTATGGACAACTCTATAGGAGGACACAAATATGCAGAAACTTGACACAGATGTCTGGGAAACACATCGAAAGTTTCATGAAATCAGGGCAACTGTGTGCACTTTGGCGCCAGTACAACACCTCGCTCTATTGTAGGAAGGAAAGTAACTGCAATCACAAATTGAAGAGCTACAGAGGAAAGAGGTCATTTTAAAGGCCAAAATATAGACATGGACAGAGGAAGAAAGTCATCTTACTCTGTTAGTCTAGGAAAAATTAAAGATGCTCCAACAGACTTAAAGGACGATGCGCCTTGCAATGGAGGGGCCAACTACAGAAAATTTGGTAGAGGAAGTGTAGCATGTTGTGGTACAGGTTTCTGCTAACATAGTAGCATTGCAGGTCAAGTTCAGTGACCTCCGCAACAAGATCGAGGTGCCAACTGAGTGACTTAAGGACAAGTTACCCAATTTGTGTTCAGGGCCTGTTGGGATGGGGTCCTTGGGGTCAATTTTGTTGAGTTTTGAGTCATTTTTACAATATATTTTTATAGTGATTGTAAAGTCTTCGTGAAATGTGGAAAAGCAGAGCATTAAGCTAGTAGAAGTCAAAGGGGATTTAGTCCCTTTGTTGGGTAGGTGATAGAGTGGTAATGAGACCTGCCCATGGTCTGCAGACCATGGTATTGTAAAGCAGAGGATATATAAATTTGAGTCATAGTGAGTCTTAGAAGATAACTTGAAGAGAAGAACCATTGTAAGGGCAAGGTTCTAAGATAGGAAAGGTTTGTTTCTTGTACTTAGGCGAAAGGGGAAGGCTCCTACAACTGAGTGCGTGGAGACCTTGGTAAGTCCGCAAGCTGAGTGCACAGGCCCCTGCAGCTGAGTCAGCTGAGTGCGCAGGGATAAGAAGTCTTTAACTGAACATTTTTATCTAATAAATACTATTTTGGGATGAATATAATGCATTTGTGTTCTTTTATTTACTTTTGCTAAGTTATGTATCTCGCTCTATAATATGTTTTATATGAATGAATGCTTATTTATTACGCGAACCTAGTAGATCTATAATATTTATGCATAATAAGTAAAATTAAGTACCTTTGTGAAGATCTAAAGGTCATTTAGATAGAGTTGCAGTAGTTGTCTATTGGAAGGATTAGATCTGCGTGAAGACAAATCTAAGCCATGATAAATTCAGGAAACCATCACACCGGTCTCTGGATACACAAACTTGATTCTAGCATCCCTCAATACTACTTTGGGTGATATTGCAGCCTGCGATATGCAGGTTGTTACTAGAAGGGCCAAATTTTAGGGTTTTGTTGGTTGGTGCAGTTAAAGCTGAACTTGGGTCAGGCCCCATCAAGCCAACAAGTATACCCCAGTTGGCATCATACCTACAAGTTGAGCTTGTCGGGAATACCGCTCCTTGTTTGGCCAACGAGTTGAGAGTGTACTTGGGGTGTATGTTATCAGGAAATCTAGTGTCCACTCGGAGCTACTAGTCCCACTAAGACTGGTAGCTATCTTAGAAACAAACAAACTAAAACTACTTTCGTTTTCCTTTATGAGAAGTAGATAAGAGGGGAACAAAGGACACCAACCTTAGTCTTGCTCTTGGTTCCTTGCTCGGTTCCTCTCCTTTCTGATAGATCTTTTCTGCTTCTTCTTTGTCTACCTAGCTTCAAAGAGCACCTGTGGAATCGAAGCAGCATAATACTATTGAAGAACAGAGATCTACAATCATAAGCAATACAGGACCAGAGATGCATTGACCACACAAATGCATATATCATCAAACATACAAGAATGTGGAGGAAAACATGAATAGCTTTATTAATATCAAGAATAGCAAAGAGGATTACAACCAATTGTTCTGACCCAGCATCATCCTCCCAGCATGAAAGCCCTTCTTCACCTCATGAAAAGCTTATATCACCCAACACTATGATGTTCCACCAAGAAACCAACAACACTTCCTTACAAAATACAAAATTCCAGGCTCTAGATCTCTGGGATGAGGGATCCATATATAGATGATTGCAGGGGGGTGAGTTAGCTTCTGGGATTTTTATTAGTGTCCTCTCTCTGATAGTTCTTGATTCCACTTGGAGATTGATGATCTCTTACTCATCCCTGGGCAAATTCAGAGAGGCAAGTGTCACAGGAGAAGTTTCTGGAAGATTCCACGATCATCCACCTTTCAAACTGTCTCTACCATTTGTCTACTCTCACCCATCGCACCCTACAGAAGGGCATTTTAGTATGCATCACACTTTTTGCACTGAGTAGGTGAGATGCATCACACCCTCTGCATTAAGCAATCTATATGGTCCAGTTTTGACTTCTGCGAGATGATTTAATCAACTGACCTTGTTCCTTTAGGGTATGAAACAACACTTTTAGGGACTTAGAAGCCCTTGGTTTATGGACATATGTGATTGGGGTTGCAGTGCCCAAACATGTCTATAACACTTAATGTTTTGAAGTTTGTCTTTGAGGGACAATTTTCTATGGTCACTGCTATATTTGAATACCTCAACTAGTGGTTTCCACATTATGAAAGGATTTTATTTCTATTGGAAATTTGAGATTATGTGGTCTCTCAGTCCCTCCAAGATTATTCTCCTTTCCTTGGCTACATATTTGTTCCATTGGGCTAGGTTTTGGGCATTATTTGATCTTGGTTTTGGAATGTTTATCTTAACATATTCCAACAATACATTGCCATCAAGCACTGCCTCCATGCAATCCTTCTAAGCAATGCAATTTGATTTTCCTTCCAAGGCATACTCTAATCTCAATCCATTGCAGGCCATTCTCCCAACTCTGAGGAAATCTTGCTATACTAAAGTTGCAAATTCAAGCCTCCTGAGGAAAAAATTTTAAATTCTTGTTCTAATGTGAATCCTACTCTAATACCATGTAGAAATATCGTGTAGAGTTGCAACTGCTCAAGAAATTTTAGCCTAAATCAAGAGACACAATTATACTCTACTGCTCTACAAAAATTAGTTCATAATTTAGAACAACAATCGAAGACATGCAATAAAAAATAACATGCATGCAAAGTTATTGTCTAGGGGAAATCATTTACTATAAACCCCTTGAGCCTAATTGCATTAATAAAATGAATAGAGAATGTCTTACAATTGCTAGCTCGCTTTGAGCTCAACTTTCAAGTGAATAAAATATTGTTGGAAATAATACTGAAGGGGGGGGGGGGGGGGGGGTGGGGGAGTGAATCAGTATTATCAGATAAATAATTTAATTTTCAAAACTGATTTGTATAGGCTAGTTCAGCTTAGTGAACTAGCATGTATACGCAACTATACTTAATGCAACTAGTGTGTATGAAGAGATATTTTGATTTACCCAAATTACCATGCATTGAACTTTAACCAGTTTATCAGGAATTCATTAGACAGTGCAGTAAAAGAAGAATAAATCATCACACATAAGCAACACACAAGAACACCAAGATATAAAGTGGAAGCCTAACGTGGGTGAAAACCACTTGCTGCTGTCATCTCTGTCTCCTTTTAATAAAGAGAAAAAAATCTATTTAAAATTTTTGTATTGGTGCAGTCTTATACCAGTATGTAGGCTTCTACCTGCAGAAGGCTACAACCTTCTCTTGTTCTCCAACTTCTACAGGAAGGTAGCTACAAACCCTAGCTCTTGTACTAGCTGATATGTTTACTAGTACATAGGTGCTGGCCTATAGAAGGCTACGACCTTCTCTTTTCTTCCAGGGACCACGTTTCATAAATTTTTAGACTGGATTGATCAACAACATCATTCAATCATCAAATATATCTACATCAACATATCTCCTTTTGCACAACCACAACTGAATAAATCAATCACATTGACAACCCATCAATTTGATCTTTCAGAATGCTGTCACCAGAATACAGTAACTAGAACGCAAGCTAGAACCCAAAACACTGCCACAACAAACAGAAGCAATTAAAACATATTTTATGAGGTATAAGCTACTTCCATGTGTTGAACCTGCATGCATACATGCTTTCCTCAAAGTGAACCAACGTATATGCTACTTTGATATGCATAACCAACATGTATATGTCCCTTTTCTATAGTGAACCTGCATATAGATCTGTAAATGATGATTTAAACATTACAACTATTCCAGACTTCAGTCATACCCAGATCATCATATTTACAAACTACCATATGTGCTAGTTATTCAGATGCATGATCAAACCACATAAAGAGAATTCACTTCAAGCCTTAAGATCTTGATACATCATTAGATCTTATCCTTCATCAAACGCTAAGGTTCATCCTTGGTTCAGATCAAGAGCATCACTATAAGCCAATAACCTGCATATTAGATCTCACACTTCATTAGATATTCAATACTTGCACACCTGGCCTAATGATCTTCTCCTCTTTTTATAGTTTGTATGCCTTTCTCAATACCATGGACCAAAACCACTTAGGACTAATAACTTGGACCAAATACCTCGGGTCAATATCTCGAACCCGATATGTTGGACCAATACCATGGATCAAAATACCATGGACCAAATACTTCAGACCAAAAACTTAGTTTTCCAAGGTATATGTGCTTTTCCCTTTGTGAAAGTGTGTGTGTACGTATACGCGACTTGTTGTATAGTGAACCTGCATGTATACACATCTTTGCCAATGGTGAACCTGTGTATACCTCTCTTTCTTCATTCTGTGAAGTCTGATCTATAACTCTATGCTATTAACCTATTGTACTATGGTCTGTCATCTAAGTGAGTTGCCATCAACGACAATACTTGTGTCATAATGCCGACAATCTCCCCCTTTGGACTTGATGGCAACACCAAGTCACTCTCCCCCTTTGTCATCAAGGGCAAAGGGTCATGCTCCCCCTGAGTACATGCTAAATTATCTGATATGTTGAAGTGTGCTGATTGAGCTCGTATGATTGAATCCATGCTCCCCTAAGCACAAGCAAGGTTTGAAAAAAGATAACATGACTCTATACATACATCACAAATGAGCTTCCTATCACCAAAGACTCATACATACATCCATCTCCCAATCAAATGGGGATATACCAAATTTGACTCATCCACCCAACTAAGTGGGGATATACCAATTGTTTATATAAGAAACATTACATCATTTGTCCCATGCATAGTGGGGTTACAAATTAGGTCTTTTCATGACCTTTACATTAAATGATATACATGACATAGAGACCAAATATTTTAAACAAGACCATGATAGTCATCAGCAACTATCATCAATAGCATCTGTTAGTCAGCATCCAAACCAGCAACCATGTTCTCCCCCTAAACCTGTTCCACCTAAATAAAAAACAACTATGTGGATCTATTCCAAGATCTTCTAAGATAATGCCAACAACACACTATTAGAAGCATATGCTCCCTGTGAACATATGCTAGATGTTCACCGTCAGATCTGATCATTTCATATATCAAAAGAGTTATCAAGGCATCATCGTCAATTAGATATACATCAAGTTATCAACAACTTATGAGAGCCAACATATTTCCACATGTCATCAATAGATTGTAACCATCATCAAGAAAAGTACATAATTCACTGAACCATATCGGACCCCTTTCTCCTGAATCTGGCCCATTACTTTTCTTCAAAGCAACATATACGTGATTTTACCCACAGAAGCCAGTGTATGTACACGACTATGTTTCATGAAACTCGTGTATAACCACCTTTCTCTAAAGAAGATAGGATTTAATAGTAGGATGATGCAGCAACTACTCCTAGCTTTTGCCTGAGATATTCAAATGTCTCTCTAGGTAGTGGTTTAGTGAATATATCAGCAACCTGTTCTTTGGAGGCAACATACTCCAATTTGACCTTTCGTTGAAGCACTTGTTCACCTAGAAAATGATATTTGATGGGTATGTTCTTGGTCTTGGAGTGCATGAATGGATTCTTTGAAATATTGATGGCACTTGTATTATCACATAGAATGGAGATGGGTGGGGTACATGTGATATGAATGTCTTGCAAGGTTTGCATCATCCAAAGTAGTTGTATGCAATAAGATGCACCAGCCACGTATTCTGCTTTAGCTGTACATAATGCAATTGAACTTTGTTTCTTGCTGAACCAAGACACTAACCTAGAACCCATATAGAATGTACCACCACTAGTGCTTTTTCTGTCATCAACAGTTCCTACCCAATCTACAACTGTATATGCATGAAGTGTAAAATTTGTATCTCTACGATACCATAAACCAAAGTTCTATGTTCCTTGAAGACATCTGAAAATTCTTTTGACTTCATGAAGGTGTGATTCCTTTGGATTTTCTTGGAATCTTCCAACTATTCCTACTGCATGCATGATGTTAGGTTGGGTACATGTTAGATAAAGCAGACTGCTAATAATGGATCTGTAAATTGGTTGATGTACCGCTGCTGATTCATCATTTGAGATGAGATTGCATCCTATTACCATTGGGGTACATACTTGTTTAGAATCTTCAATGCCGTACTTTTTCAGGATCTATTTGAGACATTTGGTTTGTGAGAGAAAAATACCATCTTTATTTTGTTGAACTTGTAGACCAAGAAAGTAGGTGAGCTCACCAAGCAAGGACATTTCAAATTCTTGCTACATTACTGAAGTAAAATTCTGACTCATGGATTCTTCATTGCTACCAAAAATGATATCATCAACATAAAAAATAGTTATTAGCAATTTACTAGTGTCAATATTTGCATATAGATTGCTATCTGCTAACCCCTTTGAAAAACCCTGTTGATGGAGATATTTGTCAAGACAGTAATGCTAGGCCCTTGGAGCCTGTTTTAGATCACAGAGAGCCTTTCTGAGCTTGCATACAAGTATTGTGTCATTTCCAAGAATGAATCCTTCTGGTTATTCAATATAGACTTCTTCTTCTAAGTCTCCACTAAGAAAGGTAGATTTTACATCCATTTGATATACTTTGAATTTATAAAAACTAGAAAGAGCTAGAAACATTCTTATGGCTTCAAGTCTAGCAACAGGTGCAAAAGTTTCTTCAAAATCTATACCTTCTTGTTGAGCATATCCTTTGCAAACAAGTTTGGCCTTGTTTCTAATAACTTCTCCATTTTCGTTCAACTTGTTTTTGAATATCCATTTAGTTCCTATGATATTCTTATCATGAGGTGTAGGAACTAATTCCCAAGTATTATTCTTTTCAATTTATTCAAGTTCTTCATTCATGGCCTTGACCCAACATTCATCTCTACATGCTTCATTTACATTTTGAGGTTCAGTGGAAGATAGTGACGCTAGATAGCTTGAGGCTTTGGCAATAGTTCTTCTTGTCTGCACACCTGCCCCTTTTTCCCCTAAAATTTGAGTTTCTGGATGATTTTTCTGAACATACCTGGATGGAGTCTTCTCTTCTATCGTTATCTCTTCCTCTAGTGCTTCATTGGTTTCTTCTTCAGAATCAGTGTGATTTGATGTGGGAAAATGATCCTCACCTTCTTCATTGTCATAATCTTTGGTTTTTATCTATTTTGGATTTTTGCATGCTTCATCAACTACAACATCAATACTTTAAATAATTTTCCCAAGTCTTTTATTATAACATTTATATCCTTTACTTCGGGAAGAGTAGCCAAGAATAATACCTTCATTTGCTCTAGGTCCAAATGTACCAATTTTTTCATCAGTCCTTTTGATGTAACATTTGCTTCCAAAAACTTTGAAGTATTTTACAGTGGGAGTCTTGCCATACCAATGTTCATGTGGAGTTTGAGTGTTGTTTACCCAAATATTTGCTTGGTTGAGAATAGTGACGGTGGTGAATGCAGCTTCACCCTAGAAGGTTGCAGGAGTTCCAGATTCATCTAGCATAGCATGAGCTATTTGTTGAACAGTTTTGTTCATTCTTTCTACCACTCCATTTTGCTGAGGAGTCCTTGCGGTGGAGAACTACCTTTCTATTGCATGTTGTTCACAAAAGTCAAAGAATTCATCCGAGGTAAATTCCCCTCCTCGATCAAATCTGAGGCATTTGATTTTGTGATCTGATTCATTTTCAACCAAAGATTTTAAGGATTTGAACTTTTCAAATGCTTCATCTTTATGCTTTAGAAGACCTATCCAACACATTCTGGAAAAATCATCAACGAAAAATATAAAGTATTCTTCTCCATGAGGTGACTTTTTCCTTGATGGTCCACATAAATCAGTATGAACAAGTTCAAGAGGCTTACTACTAACCCTTCCCTTTTGATGAATTAATATCTAGTTTTCTTATCGAATTGACATGATTTGCATATATTATTTTCAGGAATGTTGATATTTGGAAGATCACGAACAACTTGGAATCTGCATGCTTTTCTTATTTGAGAAAAACTTAGATCTCCCAATATT
Organism: Pinus taeda; assembly: GCA_000404065.3. Taxonomy (NCBI): domain Eukaryota; kingdom Viridiplantae; phylum Streptophyta; class Pinopsida; order Pinales; family Pinaceae; genus Pinus; species Pinus taeda. Next base: position 52,915 of record APFE031670798.1, read on the forward strand.
TTGTGCCATAGCTATTTTTCATCATTTTTGCTTGGATAGCACTGTTGTTGTCCTCCCTTGAGTATGTATAGGTTGTTTGGAGTTCTTGTACCTTTAATCACGGTTTCTCCTATATCAAGCTCACGAACAACACATCCATTTGATCAAAACACTACTTCATTTCCTTGATCACATATTCGACTCACACTCAACAGGTTATGCTTTAAGCCATCAACATACATAACATTCCCAGCTTTAACTTTTTGTTTCAAGAAAAAAAATCCTTTACCGTTTATGACAGCAGGAGTATCATTTCCAAATGAGACACTCTTTTCCTTTTCTAAGGCATTATATGAGTGTAGTTTTTCTTTGTTACTTGTCATGTGTTTTGAGCATCCACTGTCAATGTACCACTAGTTTTCTTGTCCTTCTACATACAAGTCTATACCACATATTTCTGTTTGCGGTTCATTCTTTCTCCACATTTTTGGATTTAAAGGGTTTTTATCCTTTTGAGATATTTGCCAAAATTTACTCCTGCATTCAGATTCTTCATGGCCAAAGTTGTTACATATTGAGCATTCTATTTCATTTTCAAGAAGAGAAAATTTATTATGGAAACTTTTCTTGATCCCTGTCAAATTCCTTTGATTTCGTGCTTCTCTAGTCATGATGGTTTTGTAAGAAACACATTGAGCAACTTTGTGTCCAAAATTATGACATGAGAAACATTAACCATTAAAGAAGTTCCTGTAATTATCAAATCTACTGACTTGGTGATTGTAGTTTCTATCGACACTCATCTTTGAAGCAAATTGAGTACGATTTGCCTAAGGTTGGTTGTGGCTTTTTTTCATCCTTGAAGTAAATTGAGCTTGATTTACCTGGTGGTCTACTTTATGCCTTTGGTGACGATTGTCAAACTGTTCATTGCTCTTTGCTACATCAAGATAACTTTTAGTGGAGGTTGACGGCTTCTGTGCTTGAGATGCTTCTTCAGTATATCCAAGACCTGTCTTCATTAGAGGAGAATGCTGAACTTTGATAATTTCATTTAAGGTTTATAATCCTCTAGCAAATCTAAGATTGAGAGCTTTTGTTTTCTCAAGATCCTTTCTTGGACCCACAATTTCATATTCTGGTTTTTCATTGTGTTTTTCTCTTTCAGCAAGTTGATATGTCAAGGTATCTATAATCATATTCTTTTCTTCTAAACATATTTTGAGTTTAGAGATTTTTCATAAAGGTCATCTTCATCTAAAGCATCCAAAAAATCATCATCTTCATAAGCCATTAGAAGTCTATAGTCATTACTATTTTCATCTTCATCACTATTTGATAAACCATCGTTATCTTCATGAGTATAGTAGCTCTTTTTACTTACACTTAGTTTTATATTCCATTTTGTAGATTCCTTTCGTTTATCATATTTATCTTTATGGGGACGTTTGGTAGCATAATGACCAACTCTACCACAAGAACAACATTTGAAAGGTAGTTTACCTCTGAATCTTATGGAACCCCATTGAAGCTTCTTGCAAAAGTTTGCTTCCTCTTCTTCTTTTGAAAGATGTCCTGATTCATTGAGTTCTTCTTTTCCTTTTGCTGAAGCTTTAAATGTGGCTTCTCTCATATCTAATGGACCTCCTTTTCTCATCTCAAATTTAGTTAAGATTCTGTGCAGTTGTGTCATAGTAATAGTCTATAGATCCTGTTTTTCTTCTATGGTAGATACTTTTAATTCAAACTTAGCATACAAGGATCTTAAAACTTTTTCAACTAAGGTAACTTCCTTTATCTCTTCACCTAGATTCTTCATGCAATTAACAATCTCATCTATACATAAGAAGTAACTAGCTATAATTTCATCATTATGCATCTTGAGAGTTTCATATTGAATTCTGAGAGTTTCCAGTTTAGCACGTTTTACTTGAGAGTCTCCTTCATAGCTTAGAATGATTTTGTCCCATATTTCTTTGGCGGATTTGAGCTGCATAACTTTGATAAACTCTGATTATGACATACTTCCAAATAGTGTATTGACAGCCTTGGCATTGATTTCATATTTCTTTCAACCTGCCGTATCTGTAGGAATTGCTGATGGAAACGTATATCCTCCTTCCACAATTTCCTAGACATCTGTTCCAAGAGATTGAAGATAGGTTGTGGTTCTTACCTTCCAGTAAACAAAGTTGCTTCCATCAGAGATTGGCCGTCTGATAGATCCCACACTTTCTTGATTACTCATGATGATGGATCTTCCTTCAAGCGACCAAGCCTCTTCTGAAGGACCTAATCTGATACCAATTGTTGGAAATAATATTGAGAGGGGGCTGAATCAGTATTATCAGATCGATAATTTAATTTTCAAAACTGATTGTATATGCTAGTTCAGCTTAGTGAACTAGTGTGTATACGCAACTATACTTAATGTAACCAGTGTGTATGTAGAGATCTTTTGATTTACCCAAATTATCATGCATTTAACTTTAAACAGTATATCAGGAATTCATTAGACAGTGGAGTAAAAGAAGAATAAAGCATCACACATAAGCAACACACAAGAACACCAAGATATAAGGTGGAAACCCAATGTGGGTGAAAACCACCTGCTGTTGTCATCCTTGTCTTGTTTAAATAAAAAGAAAAAATATGTTTACAGTTTTTGTACTGGTGCAATCTTATACCAATATGTAGGATTCTACCTGCAGAAGGCTACAACCTTCTCTCGTTCTCTAGCTTGTACTGGAAGGGAGCTACAACCCCCTAGCTCTTGTACTAGTTGATATGTTTACTAGTATGTAGGTGTCAGCCTACAGAAGGCTACAACCTTCTCTTTTCTTCCAGGGACCATGTTTCATAAATTTTCAGACTGGATCCATCAACAACATCATTCAATCATCAAATATATCTGCATCAACCAATCTCCTTTTGAACCAACCACAACTGAATCAATAAATCACTTTGAAAACCCATCAATCTGATCTTTCAGAATGCTGTCACCAGAATAAAGTATCTAGAACCCAAGCCAGAACCCAAAACACTGCCACAGCAAACAGAAGTAACTAAAACATATTTTACGAGGTATACGCTACTTCCATGTGTCGAACCTATGTGCATACACACTTTTCTCAAAGCGAACCAGCATATATGCTTCTTTGATATGTAGAACTAGCGTGTATATTTCCTTTTCTAAAGTGAACCTGCATACATATCTGTAAATGATGATTTAAACGTTACAACTATTCCAAACTTCAATCATACCCAGATCATCATATTTACAGACTACCATATGCGCTAGTTATTTAGATACATGATCAAACCACATAAAGATAATTCACTTCAAGCCTTAAGATCCTGATACATCATTAGATCTTATCCTTCATGAAACGCTAAGGTTCATCCTTGGTTTAGATCAAGCACAACACCATAAGCCAATAACCTGCATATTAGATCTCACACTCCATCAGATATTCGATACTTGCACACTTGGCCTAATGATTTTCTCCTCCTTTTATAGTTTGTATGCCTTTCTCAATACCATGGACCAAAACCAGTTAGTACCAATACCTTGGACCAAATACCTAGCGTCAATACCTCAAACCCGATACCTTGGACCAATACCATGGACCAAATACTTCAGACCAAAAACTTAGTTTTCCATGGTATACGCGCTTTTCATTTTGTGAAAGTGCGTGTGTACGTATACATGACTTGTTGTATAGTGAACCTATGTTTATACATGTCTTAGCCAATGGTAAACCTGCATATACATCTCTTTCTTCATTCTGTGAAGTCTGATCTATAACTTTGTGCTGTTAACCTGTTGTACTGTGAGCTGTCATCTGAGTGAGTTGCCATCAAGGACAACACCTGTGTCATAATGCCAACAAATATCTCTTTGCTCACTAAGAAGCTCTGACCCTATTTCCTTGTGTAATTCTTGAGGAATTAGGCCTTATTCTATAGGAATTTTCCTCTAATTGATTGCACAATTCCCAAGGTAGGATCATTGATTGCATGCAACACTTATACACTCAAACTAGTTTACAAATTCTTGTTACACTACCTTAGAATCTCCACCACATCTAAGGAACTCAAATTCCTTACATGCACTAGATATTTTTGGTTGATTGATTAGTTAAATCGATGATCTCTTAGTTAGATTGTTGTTCCACTGCACAACTGACCTTCCAGTAATTCAACAACAGCTAGAACTAGTTTAATTGAATACAACTGGAAATAATTGAACTAGATTGCTACAAATTAGCAATCACACATTCTTAACTAAACTCCAAGAAATCTAACTTGAATTTACTGAGCTAACTGAGTGAAAAGAGCCATGTCACACAAGTTAATTGCCTCCAAGTTGTCTGTTGATGTGGAAATTCGTATTTTCTCAATTTAACCAAGGCAAAGTCAAATTGCGACTTTCTTGCTACACTTCTCGACATTGTCGTATTGAGGGAAGCATTTTTCCTTGATGATATGGGTCTAAATCCCTAAACCTTGGATCAACCTCCATATATTTTAGTTGATAGTTCCTTGGAGAAAATAAAAAAAAAATTTAGGCTCCATCCTTCTAAATCTTTTTGGGTAGCATATTTTCTCTAGGAAGCTAACACTAGGGGTGTTTTGTCTTCGTACGCTTCACAAATGAACTAATAATATAGCTACTGGATTTTGCTGAAATTATATTTCGGTATTCATGCACGTGAGGCCTAATATATTGTGATAACTTCTAGATCAAACTTTACCATAGGTAATTGACCTTCTTTCGATAACCATTTTACTAGGAATGCACTTTTCCAATGTGCAAAGCAGAAAAAGAAAGTAATTTTTATGATAGTTATATTTTTTAATATGAATCCCAAGTTCTTGAACCCAAACCCTATATATTCAATATGAAGATATAAAATGCATATTTTGTTTTTATTTTTCCTCTTCTTGGAGACTCCAAGAAATAGAGAGGATTCAAATTTGTTTGTCAACGTTCCTATGGCTTGGAAGAAATGTTATGAAGTACATTCAAATGATTAACATAGGCTAGTATTTCCTTCATAGATTATTAATATATCATATAAAAGTAATAAGTGTGAATGTATGGAATGGTACTAACTACAATACATTTCAGTTGTCCATTTCCCATCCACTTCTTTATCAATATTTTATGGTCTTCCACAACTAGAAGGAAAATGAGTGGAGAAGGAGGACATCCTTGTTGAAATGTTTTTTCCATTTTCTACAATTGTTTGTTCAAGTTGTTTATAGGTAATCTGAATGATGTGATGTTGAATTTTAGCCGTCCCTTCAATGGATCAAAATGTGTTGATCTTGAGAAAACATATCTCCAATTCTTTGTAGTTCTAAACATTAGAGAAGGAGGTAGTTCTAAAGTTATTTGTAGATATCTACAAATACAATCTAGCAACAAATAAAAGGAAAAAAACTTAGTATAGATTTTGGGGTACATTATATGTCCCGCCAACTATGAAAATAATAAAAATAAATATTCATAGGGATATACTGATAAAGAGATGCGGATTTCCATAACATTAGTAGTAAGTTGAGTAGATTGAATCATGAAATCCTTCAGTAAATTCAAACTACAACTATGGGATTTTAGGAAAGAATGTACCTTGGGATTCATGAGGTCTTCATTTGGGTTAGAAAGCCTTAACATTGTTATAAAAACCTTTGGTGTGAGAAGGATCAAGTTCTTCCCCTGAACAACAACCCAAATTGTTTTTCTTTGAAATAAAAAAATGTCAAGGAAACATTTAACATTCACCAAACCACTAGTCTAGATTCTATTCTTGGGTTTATGTTCTAGAGTTAAATTTGAAAAATAGTGATACGCAGTCGACCAATGAAAGTTATTTTCCTAACGGGTAAGAAAATTAGTAGTATCCCCACAAAACACGTCTTTCCTCCTTTTAATTACCATCATTCTTATCCTTCCAATGTGATTTGATACATGTGACACATATAGTCCTATATTATGGAGGTCTTAGATGTTTAAAGGATTAGTTCATGAATGAAATTTACATTAAAATCTAATCATTACATACCATATTCTTTAGGTCATAGAGAAATCATAATTGGAAGTACATTATAACCTACTTTCTCCCATTATGTAAAGATGCATAATATTAATTGTAGCACCATTATCTATCAAACAATTGTGAAATGTAAATTTAGGTATCTTGAATTATATGATGATGATGATGATGATGATGATGACAACGATGATGGCGGTGTTGACAATGATGATGATGGTGGTGTTGACAACGGTGATGATGATGATGATGATGACAACGATGATGGCGGTGTTGACAATGATGATGATGGTGGTGTTGACAACGGTGATGATGATGATGTTGATGTTAATGATGATGTTAATGATGATGTCAATGATGATGTTAATGATGATGTTGATGATGATGTTGATGGAAAATATGACGATGATGATGATGATGATGACGACAATGATGATGTTAATGAAGATGATCACAAAGACGAAAATGAGGACATAATGTTGATGATGATGATGATGATGATGATGATGATGACGATGATGACAATGGCGATGATGATGACGATGATGAAAATGACATGGATGATGATGGTGATGAAGATAAATATGTGATTATATGGTGATGATGATGATGATGATGATTTTGATGGTGATGTTGATGAAAATATGATGATGATGACAATGACGATGATTTGAACGTAGGTTTGTCATGTCATTTTGTTTTGAACTTAGGTTAGTCATTTATGAACTCTAAGAATTATTCATTTGAAATTAGGTTTGTCTTTCGCTACATTAATAGGTCACTCTATGTGGGGTCAAAGAATAATTTATACTAATAAGTAAATGGAAAACCTTGAAAATTATTAGACGAACCAAATTTAAAATTGGAGATGATGGTATAAACCTAAATGAGCTTCTCTTTGTTTCAAGAATAATATATTTTCTACTGAACAAAGCCAACCACATGAAGGTGAAATCTCATTTGGCCCCTCCCCCCAATCACATCACCCTTAAATCCCCAATACCAAATCTATCTGCTATAATATATTTGAAAGAAAATGGTAACAATAAAACATAAAAATTAGGAAAATAAAATTTAAGGTGAACAAAAGAGAACAAACCAACTGAAAACTTATAAATACATACCTTGTACATTTCAACATTTTGATATCATTAATATTCTTCCTCATTCAACTCACCATTTGTATCATCTATTTCAGAATTCATGTTCAAAAGATTCACCATATCAACATCATCATCATTGTCTATATCATCATCTAAAACATGTTCTTCTACATTTGTTTTGAATTCTTCAATTTTTTCGTCTAACAAATCATCAATATCATCCATTTCATCCATATTAACATTATCTTGATTAGCATATCCTTGAAATTCTTCGACATCTTTTTCTGACACATGAACCCCTTTCTCCTCTACATCATCTTCTACAATTTCATCTTCTTGCACTAAACTATACTATATCGACCTTCCTCTTAGATCATATTGAACAACATATGACTAGCCCGCTTTACCTAGAACCTCTACGTAAAATACTTGTTTGGATTGGCTTGGAAGAAAATAGGGCTCTAGTTGTGGCTCAGCATTCCTTGTGTTAACTATGGTAATTGCATTAGCATGCTCACTAACAATTCTATCAGGGTCACATTCATGGATTTGTAGCCTGAACCATTTTACATTGAATGTAACTAATTTGAAGGATTTAAAGTCACTCTCAAGCATATGATCCAAATACTCATAATATTGGTTATCAGAGACTTTTGGATGTTTTTCACCTATAGAGGCAACATTGATAACCTGAAATACTATAGTTATCCCACTATCAGAATTTTTCGTATTTTCATCCAATATTCTGATGCGAAATTTGCATCCATTGCAACACATTTTCTTGTGGTGTTTTAACTCCAATATGCCAAACACATAAAAAATACATTATCAATTGATAAACATATTTATACTTGGAAAAATTTCAAATTAAGAAAAAAAACACGCCATATGCATCAATGTAATTGTAAAAAAAAACTTAGTATGGGTGAATATCCTTGCCTAATAATCTTTTAAACCATATGCTAAATTGATTTCCCTTTATGTAAGATTGGGATCTCCACTATGTTCAGCCTCTTTGATCAATGTAGACACACCATACCATGATAACCTACCATTATTAGCTTGTTTTCATCGTTCAATCCATACCTTCATCCAATCAACATTGTTTGCAATGTATAAATGTATTGCATCCCACTATCGACAGATTGCATTAAAATAAAACAATTCACACACACACAAACACACACATAATTAGTTACCATCTTATATTTTCATAATCATGGATTCTGCATGAGAATAAAAATTAAATAAGTATGATATGCATAAAAAAAAGTTAAATGTACTATAAATCTCCACTGTCTACTTACATCTCACTTTCCTCATTCTACCATTCCCAAATAGGTGCTCCCCTTAAAATTTGTTCATGGAGTTGACATCCCAAATGTAATCCAATACATTAATAATTGATCCTATTGTAGGACTATATTGACTAATATAAACCATGGTTTGATATACCATATATCCCTCTACCATAGAAACCTCTAGATGTGCTCTTTGTCTGACCAAAGCCTTTAGTGATTTCAAGTGTAACCACTGCTCCTACATTTACCCACATTCACCGATTTTCTAGGATAAACATGAGTTGATGAATAATATGACATGACTAAACATACTAAGTACATTTAATGAAGTGGAATCAACAAACTGAAATTGTACTAACCAACCTTGGGAGTTAATGGATCCCTAGGAGCTAAAGAACCACTCTAGGTGCCCAAACCTCGAACCAACTTTCCTTTTTAGTGATTCAGTCTCCTAGTCACTTGAATAATAGGGTAAGATAGTGGTTGTAACCCTCCAGACGCATGGATAATCCTGCCTCCTAGTGACTACAGTCTAGATTTCTCAGTTCCGACCATGTGACCCCAAATTCTAAGCCACTTTTTTAAGGCTAGCATCTAGACTTCCGCCCAAACTTCATAAAACTTTCCAGGATGATGAATGACATAAATACAAAGCCATTAATACAAAACTTGGTGAATAAATTGACCTAACCAGGCCTAACCGTGACAGTCACTTCGTGAAACAAATTATGAACATGTAATCTACAGGTCATATATGCATATCTGAACATAGGGGTCTCATACTTATCCAAAAATCATCAAGAAGTTTGAAATCCCTCTAACCATAGCTACAATTACATTTATTGGGTCATGTATTCAATAATTAATCATTTACCAATCAAAACATGATAAGAGGCATACTAGAATCTATCATAAAACCATGCTTATAACCAACATATAACTAGAATGATAACGATTATAGAATAATGAATGCCACATAATAAAAAGTATAAATACTCATGAAACAGAAGAGGAAAGAGACCTTATTAACATATGGGAAATCCAACCAAGTCAGGGACTTTCATGTACCATCTAACCATAGATTGGGTTGAACCAAATATTTATTTTAGCCAATCACCCCTGTGCCATATTCCAAGCATGAAAGTGGGACTCACAACAAAACAACTAGCGCTTCCTTAGGCTTTATCTCAATCCTGCTAAAACCATTCAATGGAATCCTAGGCCTGAAACAAGCACCTACAAAACCAAGATTTACCATAATCCTACCATTACCTGTCAAGGGATTCCTAGGCCCAAACAAGCATACATTACCAGGTTTTATTGTAATCCCACCAAAACTAGTTAAGGGATCAGTAGGCCCTAAAAAAGCTTGGATGCCTCTAGATTTATTCACCAATAACTTGAGGAATTTTCTTATTTCCACCTCGAGCATTTACCACAATCCCACCAAAATTGGTCAAGGGATTCCTAGGTCCTTAGATATTTTCCTGAGACCACATCACCTGATTCCAAAACCATCTAACAATACAAAGCTCAATCAAATGAAAGAACCCCATCACATGATGGCTATCCGTAAATGGCAAGGAAAGGTTAAAACCATTATCACACCTGGCAAAGCCCATGCCAATGACAGTAAGAGAACCAAATACATACATGCATGTACCATGCATGCCAAAAATAGTAAGGAAATCATACATGTAACTCAGTACCTACACATAATCCCATTGTAGCCACTTTATCCAACTCTTCCTTGCTTGATCCTTACTTTCCTTTGCTTTCTTGCCCTTCCTTTTCCCTCCTTCCTCCAATGCTAGCATGCTCCAAGAATGCTCTAAGTGTGCAAGAGTATGAGAAAGGGAGTAGAGAGAGATGCAACCTAAAAATGTCAAAAGGATAACCCAAACTAATGAAAACCTATGAACATGTCCTCATAAGCCTTTTTATCATTGAGGCCTCTATTTTCTTCAATTTCCACTATTTTCCCTTTAATTTCTTCCTAACATGCAACCTGTGACCTTTCACCTTACTTTTCTCATATTTTCCATTATTTTCATATATAAAATCCCAATTAATTCCTCTTTGCCTTTTCAAATCCTTTGCCAATGCCTTTGTTAATTTCCTTAGTCATAATAAACTAAATGAGCACCCACTACAATTGTTTTTGCAACATTGAGCTTGGAATACATGTCCCATGGCCTTGGTCTTATTTTCCCTTTATTAACTTAATTACATGAACTTTTAACTTGGGGCTATTACAGACCCCTCCCCTAAGGGGAACACCATACTCAATGTTATATGACACCTACAACCAGTAATACCATTGAAGACCAAAACATACTACCCACAGAGCTTTATAACTTAGCTCGATGCAACATTTATAATGAACTTGCTGAAAAGAAAAACCAACATGACAAATATAACTTGTTATGGTATTTACAATAACAACCATACATAAATATATACATATACCAAAACTCTTTTGCCTCAAATGACAAATAATAAAGGATACATAGCCCACATTTGAACAACCATCTTCCATGTAGCTTCATCAGGCCCAAAGTGCTTCCATTGCACTTTAACTTGCTTGATTGCTTAGTTTTGGAGCATGAGTTATTTCCACTGCAAAATGCACTGAGGCTCCAACTAGAATTCTCCTTTTGGCTCTACCTACAATAGAGACCAGTCAATCACATGATCAACATATTTCACTTATATTTTAAGAAAAGAAACATGGAAAACATCATGGAATTTCACTGTCGGAGGCAGTGTAAGTTTGTAGGCCACTGGTGCAATCCTCTTAAGGATCTTGAAAGGCCTGAAATACATAGGTGCTAGTTTCACACATGATCACTGGATCACTCCAGTTGATAGGAGTATTACAACTCCGCCCATAAAGTGCCTCAAATAGAGTCATCCTTAGTGAGTCTTTATAGCAGTTGTTGTATGCAAACTCAACCAATGGAAGATACTCCTCCCATTTCCTATACTAGTGTATAACATACATTCTCAACAGGTCCTCCAAAATCTTGTTGATCCTCTCTATCCATTTGTATGTGGATGATAAGTTGTACTAAAGGCCAAATTTGTACCCAAACATGAAAATGACGCCTTCCAAAACCTAGAAGTGAACTTGGTGTCTCTGTCTAACACAATATTCTTTGGAACATCATGAAACCCATGGGGGTTTCACTCAATTAACCTCTAACATATCATGTGTGTTTGTGGAATACTAAATAATACCCCTAACTTGAAAACATATTGGAAAATACTTTTAAAAATTACATTATTTAACCACCTACTAATATGATCCCAATATGCCTTCCCAAATTAAGAAACCCCTACTTTCACTAGATATTGCAGTATCCATCTTTTCATTAACATTTTTTTATACCCCTTTATATTTTTCATTAACTTTGAGATCGATTTGTTATACCTTCCAATATAAAAATCCTTCACCCCTATATATCCCCAATATATTATGCCATTTTTTTCTCAATATATATCCCTCAATATGAACCCACGTTGCATGGTATTTCTCCACTAGTGAAACCCCTGTGATGCAACCCCATTATCTCCTTGATGAAGAGCTATGCTACCTCACTAGTTGAATAAGTAGACTTAACCGCTATGAACTGAGCTACCTTAGTCAACATGTCAACCACAACCATGATGGAATTGTGTTCTCTAGATGTCCTCAACAAGCCTATAATGAAGTCCATGGATATGACCTACTATTTCCACTTTGGAATTGGAATCAATTGTAATAATCCACATGGATGTGTGCAATCTACTTTTACTCGTTGACAATCCAAACACCATGTGATGAACTTAGTTACCTCTTTCTTTAGATTTGGCTAGTTGTAGAACTTCCGTATAACTATTAGATTCCTTCTGATATCTCGGTTGACTTGAACACAACTTGACATGAAATTACTGCGAGAGAAGCTTATTGAGTTCATTATTGTTCAACACATAGATTCTATTCCTAAATCTCACCAAACCATTTTCCGTGAGATGATAATCCACATCTTGTTCACCTGTACACTACTGTTGTAACCTGTGCCTAACATCCCTGTACTTGTCATCCTGTTGTCATACCTATAAGATCCAATATTGTAAATTTGTCCCATATGAACTCATATCTAATATATGTTTTACCTACACTCTTCTGCTAAGAGCATATGCAACCATGTTCTCTTTACCCTTAATGTACCTGATATTGAAGTCAAACTCATTCAGAGTGGCCAATAGCTAGCTTGCTTGGGATTTATATTCGATTGGTCAAACAAATATCTCATCCCACTATGACCACTTATCAACAAAACCTCCTGCCAAGAATATAATGCCTCAATACATGAATGATCACTGCAAACCCAAGATTATGCATCACATATTTTTTCTTGTTCTCATTCAATTTTCTTGAGTCATAGAATACCAATTGTCCCTCCTACATCAGGAATCCACCAAGTCCTATCTTGAAAGCATCTATACACACCACGAACTCTTTATCTAGATCTACAATCTTGAGAATTGGATCATTTTTAAACATCTACTTCAACTACTCAAAACTAGCCACACATTCCTCTATCCATTCAAATTTATTTCCTTTTCTTTGCAATGATGTAATAGGATAGTAAATCCATGAGAAGTTTCTCATGAACCTCCTGTAGTAACTATCTAACCCCATGAATTATCTGAGCTCATCCACATTCATAGGAGTTTCCCATTCCATGAGAGCTCTGATATTTTCTGGATCCACTGCTATGCCTTCCTTCGAAACAACATGTCCCAAGTAATGCACCTCTATCTAAAAGAAACTGCATTTATTAAGCTTAGCATAGAACTGATTCCCTCTTAGAAATCTCAATTTTTTTTGCTAAGTGTTCGACATGATCTTCCTCATTCTTAGAATATATCAATATATCATCAATGAATACAATAACAAATGTTTCCAAACAAGAACGCAACACACTATTCATCAAACACATGAAAGTAGCTAAAGTCTTAGTCAAACCAAAAGGAACCACAACAAACTCACAATGCCCATACCTGGTATGAAATGTAGTCTTGTAGATGTCCTCTTCTTTGATGAATACCTAATGATATCCTGATCTCAATTCAATCTTCGAAAAAATTGTTGCTCCCTTCAACTGATCAAACAAGTCATCGATCCTTGGAAAAGGTGTTGGCTTGAGGGGGTCTGACCTAGGTTCAGCGTTAGCTAGCCAAACAAATCCCTACACTACTGGCCCTTTCGGAACTAGCCCATGGAGCGCAGACTGAAGTCTCACCTGAAGCAGTATGGGGGGATGCTGGAACCAAGTTTTCGCACCCTTGAGATGGTTGTGATGTCGGTTTATTTGAATTATACATGCCTTTATGTAGGTTTCTTATCCCTTTGATCTACCCTTTAGTACCTTCACGAAATGTTACAATAAACTTCCATGTAGCCCTAACCAGTGGTTGGTATGCTTTCACGCTACTATGGCAACGAACTGCGATATTTCCCAAACAAAGATAAGTATCTTACTTATCTTATTAACAGATCTTAGTTGGCTGCAGGTAAACATATGTTCTTACTTGCTTTCAATTAACCAATACAATTATACATATTCGCACATCATATAAGCATTAGAAGTGAAATCCATACCCAATATAACAGATGCATAAAAAAGAAATAAAGATGTAGAATTTATAGAATACTTCTCTTTATTGATAATTCCAAACAATTATAGACATGACTCACCTTGCGCACTTAGTTGCAGGGGTCCGTGCACTCAGCTGTGGAATTCTAGGCCTCTGCACAGTCAGTTGCAAAGCCTCTACCTACGCTATGACCCAAGACTTAGACTTTTACTTCAGAGCTATCTCTCATACATGTTCGATCTTAATCCATGATTCGATTCTAATTGCTTCTAACTACTTAGAGCTTCACTCTATTTATACAATCCCATGGTCTACGAACCATGGGTAAATCTTTTACAACTGACATTACATTATCAAAATAAGGGTGTAAAACCCTATGATTCTTTAACATCTACACACGCCGCGACCACAAAATGCGAAGTCTTTACATTTGGATTACAACATTGGACCAAAATATGGGCTCTTAGCCCTAAAACTGCCCTTCAGGGATCCCGCGCTCAACAAGCCCCCAACACAAACATCGTGACTCAACCTCGAGTCACTCTATAGGTGTGGAGATCTTAGCATGAAGACCTCCCAGCTCTGTTTGAATCAGTGCAACTTTGGAAGCGCACTGAGTAGCCGCTTGCCAAACTTCTTGCACGCACTATTCAGTGACGCTGTTGCTGAACTGCTGCCCTAAATCCTCTACTGAGTTTCTTGGAGTTGTGTGAGCTTTGCTTCAATGGAGGCTGTAATTTTATAAGGCTCATCAATCCATGGTTGTAGGCACACTTTTAAGACCACTTCTTTGTGCCGAGTGCCATCCACCTATTCCTTGAGCACCTTCTCCTGCTACATCCATTCAAGCCTTTGTGTAAGGGAAACTATCTACGCATTCCCTTTTACCTCATCATATCTCTATTGTAGCTAGCGTGCCTCTATTTCTAGGCACTCTATATTTGGTTCCTCCTGCAGGGTGGTTAGGACCTCGAATGACTGTTCGAAGAGCTACATGTAGTCTGCCACTACATTCTCAATTGCCGTTATTGCTGTTGTGGCCTCGGTGGTATGGTGTTCTCTAACCTATAGTGGAGTTGAAGGCTGAGCCCTTAACTGCAACTCTGTGATCTGTAGGTTCAGCTCCAGCTGAATCCTGGCCATCTCTGCTCTTGTTTCATGCATCCCTATAGCTAATTTACGAACGTGCGCCTCCACCGGTTCTTGTGCCTGAATGTCCAACTCTGGGACCATCCGACAAGCTTCCTCTATAACCTTCATTATCTGTTTTTTCTGCTCCACTGCCTCATTGCGCTACAGGCCCAGTTATTCAATGTTGATGCACTGCTCACTCATTACCTATAGAGCGTGATTCTCCTTGGCCTGAAGTTCTACGGTGACCCCATCCTGTAAGAGGCAGAGTGTCTCCTGAGGGAGCGCAACTATGTTCAACCCTACCCCTTTCAAGCTGCTCACCATTGGTCTGTCGGGCTCCTGCTCTGTAATAAGTGCCCCATCTAGTAGCACTATTGTGTTGGTCACCCTTGTGAACAACATCTCTTTGGTAGCTGAAGTGCCGACTGTGAGGCTGGTGGACACTGCGCCAGCCTATCGAGTGTGAACATGAAACTCATATATTTTTATCTGGAGAGCCCCCAATACTAGCTGTTATTGTTCTTCAAATTGTTTGAGGGCATATGCGGTGACATCCCTCACCGTTTCACTGATATCATGAAAATCCCCCTCAGTTAGGGTGATTGGATCGAAAGAAGTCTTTGATGCCTTTGTTTTCTTTCGTGGCACTATCTGCTCTCGTGGTCGTGAACGCTTGAGTTGGGTGGATGTTGTTTGTAGGTCTATGCCACCTTGTTCTGTGTCTATCTCTGGTTCAGGTGAAGGTGACTTCTATCCTTCATGCTCTTCCTCTCCTTTTCTCTGATGTTCTGCCAACTTTGCAGCATCGCACGCTGCCTAGGCCTTAGCCACTACTTCCTCTTTTCTGCACTTTTCTACCAGCTGCGCCATTCAAAGCTTTGTATCTTCCTTCTTGTGCTATGCGATGGGCTTGTCTGTTTCCATCACGGAGCCATCTAAAGTGTGCCACTCTGGCAGCCAAGACTCAAGGACTGAAAATATCACATCGTCGGTTGCTAGGTATGGTAAATCATGCCACGTCTTTATAGGGTCCTTTCAAGCCCTAATGAAGACATGGTGAAAATCTGCTTTGAACTTTGCAAAGCTCTGCAAACTGTTGTATAATATGGGCAACAATTGTGGCTTGTGATTAATCCCCATCTGGATATTCATCTCCATTAGGACCCAGAAGATCTTGCTTTATCTGATACGTTGCATGTCCTTGGTCACCCACAGCGAAGTGTACTTCGCTTCCTATGGAAGTTCCAGCCCGACCAAAGGGAATTGGTTATCTTCAGGCAACTCCCATGCCACCAGTACTATTGACAACAAGAGACACGTGTAATGAAACATTTTGCCCTACTCCTGTGCCTCGCGACAGTTCATAAGGAACTCGCCGGATAGATAGTTGGCCTAGTTGAATTGGACTCCTTTTGTACATTGGGCCACTAGTGCAACCAATCTCGTAGGCACCTCATCTACACAACACTTTTCCATCACCTTCCCTACTAATATTTGTGTCGCGGCCTTGACTGCAGGGTTTTTAATGCTGGAGATGGCATACCCTCGCTTCTTCTTCTCCAACTTAAACTATTTCTTCATCACTTATGCGAGGGCCAACTCGCCACCTTTTCCCTCTGAAATGTTGGCTAGATCCTCTCCTGAGTAAGGTAGCTGTGTAATCCA
Source organism: Pinus taeda (assembly GCA_000404065.3). Lineage (NCBI taxonomy): Eukaryota > Viridiplantae > Streptophyta > Pinopsida > Pinales > Pinaceae > Pinus > Pinus taeda. The sequence continues at coordinate 69,802 of APFE031670798.1, forward strand.
GTGAATCAAATGGTTTGTGATGGGGATGAGCTCCTCCAGCCATAAGCACCCATCATGCACCAAGAAAAGTAGTTGCCTGATGATGAAGAGAGTCACTAGGGCATGGTGGTAATGCGATACCTAGAGCAGGTTAAGCAACCTAGCTTTCTCCACACCTCTGAGCCATTTGTGTGGCTCTAGTTCAATCATTCTAGCCGTTGCATCCATATTTTGGCACATTAGCTTCTTAGTCACTAAATGTGGGAACTTCTCATGCTCTACGAGGTCCCAATCTTCAAATTTCAACATAGGAACCCGCCACAAGTGTAGTCCCTCAAAAATAATATCATCTGGGAGCAGTAGAGTTTGTAGAGAGCTCTTGCTCTCATCTATATCCTTTGGCACCTTGGCTTTACCCTTGTGCGGAGGAACATATTTAGGTAACCAGGTAATAGGGTCCACACCTTGGGTTTCAACTTCCATCTCTACATCCTCCTCATCTACCAGGATTTCTTCAAATTCTTCCCCTTCTTCAGCATCCAGATTGATGGCCTTACCTTTTTCCTATAAGGTGATTTTTGTCCCTTGTGGGTTTCTGGGCGAGACACGCACCGGGATCATAGCTTGCTTATCCTTCTTAGTTCTCTGCATACAGTGTGATTTAGGGACCTCAATTATTGCTCCGGTGTTTTTTTGGGGCTTCTACTTCCACAATTTCTTGCGCGGCTTCCTCAGTTGTCACTACTCCTGTGTCCATGGCTTATTCGGGTGCTGACATAGCGCTACTCCATATTTCTTTTAGTGTCTCTGCTAGTTTCTCAAACAACGAATTCACTTTCAGAGTCTCAAATAAGTCTCGGTTCATGAATATTTGAGCGTGCAACAACTCAGTTCTCAAATTGCCAAGTGTTTTTCATTGGACAGCCACTTGTAATTTATAGGGCCTTCTGAATTTGAATTCAACCCTTCCCCCCACATTCGACCCATTAATGCTAGATTGGCAGTAGATTTCCAAGAATCTAACCCGTAAAGTTTAACTTAAATGCGTACCGTCTGCTCCATTTGGCCTCAAACCAACCATCAAATCGTTAATAGTGACTTTAACGGTCACTTTTTGAAAAACTTGAGTGCCAGCGCAACTATCTTCATGTTGTCATGGACCCTATGACACTTCGCTACTTTACGCAGTCCTGACATCGCACATCTCCCGGGCGGTGCAGTTTATAGTCCTGCACCTCCTTTCAGCTGCCTTGGACACTAAGACTGTGCCACTTTCATATAGTCACATCACTAGATCACCAGTGTATGGCTTCAAGTGACTTCCATTCACCTTTCCTGGGAAGGGTTCTCCATTTAACTTGACTAGTTGTACCATGCCTCCGTCGGTAATCTCCTTAATAATATACGACCCTAACCAGTGCATCCTAAACTTTCTTGGGAATTTATTGTTGGGCATGGAACCCCCCCACAACATGTTTTGGGGCTCAAAGCCAAAGTTTTGGTTAAGTGTATTGTAAAGACTCAGCGAATTACGGGAGCAGAGCAGGAAGTATAGGATGAGTCATATGGTTGTCTGCCCTAAAATAGTGTAATGTAATGTAAAATCATGTCAGCCTACCCATGGTCCGTGGACCATAGGATTGTATAAATAGAGCGAGGCTCTAAGTTGTAAGTAGAGGGAACAAGGAAGAGAGAAGAATATGAATGTTCGAGCATAGAGGAAGAGTCTAAGTGTATTGGGTCGTAGTAGTAGGAAGAGGCTCTGCAGCTGAGTGTGCAAAGGGCTGTTAGAGTCTGCAGCTGAGTGCGTGGACCCCTGCAGCTGAGTGCGCAGGGTGGTGTCGAGTCTGTAATCTTGATCGAAGAATAATAAAGAGAAGTTGATTCCTATTTTTGTGTATCTACTTGTGCATTGTCTTCTTTACATTTATACTATTTTAGTTATCGCGCGCACTGATATGATTGCTTAATATTCTATAATAATCATTAGTCTTACACATATAAGCTAAGTAATCAAGTAATAATAGATTGAATAGCAAGGAATTTGGGTATTATACAGGTTACACCTTGAGTAGGGTTGCGTAGAAGCAACATCACAGGTTACGAAGGAATAGCAAGTACACGTAGTGATGTGTGCGCAAGAGCAAAACACGAACCTCAAGAAGCTCATAAGACATCCCCAAGGTGCGGAAACCTAGTTCTAGCACCCTCCCATACTACTTCGGGTGAGACCACAGTCCACACTCCACTGACTGTTTCCAACAAGGCCAGTAGTACCAGGATTTTCTTGGCTAAATCACCTCTGAAAATGGGTTAGGCCCACACAAGCCAACAAATGGTTTTGTTGCTGGCACCGGGATCTACATAAGGGATGTCTGATGTCATGCCACTGGAATCCAACAAAGAAAGAAATTGAAGAGTGGTTGGGTAAGAAGATTCATGAGTTCACGACGCAGGAGAACAACACTTCGCAAGTATCTAAGGAACAATGGTTGGGGCACTACTTTTATACGGAAATCCACAAAATTTTCTTTGCATCCTTTCCTTCTGACCTATATGAGTGGATCACGAAGTTAGGAGACAGCCAGGGAAGGTGTAGGCTCGACAAACCAATAGTGTGGACTCCAGAATTAGTGCATAGACTAGAAGCGTTAGGAGATAAGATCGCATGAGTTGTGGACCATTGGATCGACTAAATAATAGGAGGATTTATCACTAATTTTGTGGTAGACACGACTGCCAACTACAGTGAGGTGGAGCGACGTTTCTTGAAGGGACCGCGAGGTAAGTATATTAAATCTTTGAACACTTGGATTAAGATGCTATTGTGTGAAAAGTGGGTTATGCAAATAAATTAATGTTCAGAGCTATGTAGAGTGGGAATATCTACAGAAGCAGAGGTAGCGAAGAATTAGAAATCAACCCCTTAATTTCCCCCTCGCGAGAGAGCGAAGAAAAGCTCGCAAAAGTTCCACCGAGAAGCACGGTCAATTTGATAAGGCAACGAATTTTACGTTTACCACCTCCACCCACACTGCCACCCATCTCACTCTCCTCACCTCCATCTCCACCCACCCCACCTCTACCACCACCGCAGTTCAATATGGTAAGTGCAATCAAACTACTAGTATTCAGAGGAGTGGGGAATGAAGATCCAGACCAATTCCACTTCGTGGCAAGAGCAGTATGGGAATAACAAGGCATCATGGATGACAATATTAAGAAGGCTACGTTGGTGAGCACACTGTAGGATCGCACATTAATATGTTATATCAAGCATTTTAATGACCAACCAAACATAGGAATGGCAGATATCCAAGTCGCGTTGAACAAGGAATTTAGCAGGCCAAAATCAGAAACACAATCAATCATTGGGTTTAAGGAGATCACGATGCTCCTGGGTGAGACCCCTTGAGATCTAGACCAAAGGCTGAAGAGTATGATTTGCAAAGCTAATATGGCATTGACGGATGGACAACATCGCGCATGGTTTGTGGCATCACTTACGCCACACTTAAGGATGACGCTGTCATAGCAAAAACTTTCCACCCTAGCCAAAGCGTTGGAGATGGCAATGAGATTACATGAGATCCCTATACAAGACCCTGGTTTGGGAATCCAAAAAATCCATGCACAATTGAAGAATCTGTGTCTGGAAATACAAAGTTTAAAATAAGATAGGACACCTCAGCCTGAGATGCATGAGGAGGTATGGTGCATAAAATGCAAAGGCCAAGGGCACAAAAAGGACCATTGTCCAGTGTTCATGGACTACTTGGCGGGGGGGGGCAATGCCGTTAAGACTAGAGGCATAGGTAGGGCCAAGTGCAGTGTCTGAATTATGGTGCATGATTTGTCAGATAGGAGGAAAACACACTACAGACAATTATCATATGTTGCAGAAGTATACGTAGATGTCCCAACAATTGTTTTGTAATTTCTGCAAGTCGGTAGGTAATGATGAACGCACCTACTGAAGATATTAACTAATGATGGATCAAACTCCTTCCTACAGGGTGCAAATCGAAACAAGATCCCTCAACCCCAACACAAGGATGGTGCGAGATGGATTTCAGGGGCGCGATCGAGGTCGAGGTAGAATGGGACAAGGAAGGGGTCGCAAACAACTAATTTGTTACAATTGCAGAGGGCCAGGGCACCATGCTTGTGATTGTACAAACTCGATAAGGACATCATGTTGGTACTGTACTTAGTTTGATCATGACACAGAAGAGTGCCCTTCGCTGATAGCGAGGATGCACGAATAAGGGGTACTCTAACCCCCTCCAACTCAGAATTTGCAAATGATGAGATCTAAGCCACGCGAAGAAGACCTGAATGTAAACATGATGCTCAGGATCGGTATGACCACTGGCGATGATAATGAGAAGAAACAAGAAGAAAGTGTGTGGGTTTGCACGGCTCCTACAAAGGAACCCGAATTTGATTTAGAATGCGCGAAGGAGACATTCATGGAAGCTAAGAAGATCTTCACGGAAGCCTCCACTTCAGGTAGTAGGGATCAACTAGAACCAGGGATGGATCCATCAATTCTCACTACCGTTTTGGAGACATGCATGAAACTGTTGCATGACAGCCAGGTAGTCAAAGGACTACATGAAATTATCACTAGGTGCGTGGGGTCAGGAGAACTGTGTGTGGTTTGGAAACTTGGAGAGCATGCATTGCGCATAGGAAGGGAAATGAGGTTGACTATTCAAATTGGTGAGTATGAAATGGATCAGGTAATCCTGGATCTAGGTTCAGACGCAAATGTAGTACCAAAGCAAACATAGGAATGCATGAGCAGACCCACGTTACAATGGTCCCCTATTCAGTTACGAATGGTGAACGAACAAATTTTTTTTCCCATGGGAAGATTGCAAGGGGTAATAGTCGATATTGAAGGTGCAAGCGTGCAGGTGAATTTTGAAGTGATAGAGATTGTCAATGACAGTAATCCCTATCCTGCGCTACTAGGAATAGACTGGGCCACCGATATGAACAGAGTCATAAATTTGAAGAAGCGCAAAATGATCTTTGAGAAAAAGTCACTACACGTAGTATTACCATTAGATCCAGCCAAAGGAGTGAGATACACTGAACCGATGCACAATGACGATAGTGATGACAATCTCTATTGTATTTACAAGATACCTGTGTGAGAATAGGATTGGGTGAATCCGACTGTAGATGGAATAATTTTGTAGGAGCATGAAAGCTCCTGCACTTCAGATTCAGATGAAGAAGTAGAACGATGGTAGAATTGGCTACATGAATGAACAACACTTAATTGAAACATGATGGTTAGATCATTGCGTTGCGTGACAACAGAGTCAAGGGAACCATCGACATATGATGGATTAACAGTGGTGGATGAATTTTTGAGCAAATTTGAAAGCGCAGTACTAGAACAACAGTGATTCGATGCTCTAAAATGGGCATTGCGCGCAACACCCGCACAATGGTGGGGTACGCATCAAGGAAATTTTGAGGACTGGTGAGAATGTAGAAGAATGATGCACCTACGATTCAGGAAACTGTAGATATGGCTAGTAGACAAATATGACAGACGAGATGATCAATGCACACACCTCGCAAAATGGACCAAGGTCTATGGGGAAGAGCCACGGCTTGAATGGGTACATTTATTCCATCATACCCTGGATGTCATACCCATGAATTGGTATACTGAGACCGAGCTACACCATGGAATAAGGGAATGGGATGTCTTGTGTGAGGGATTTTTGTTAACCTTCACGTATGAAGATCATTGGTCAAATACTGTTGATGATGCACTACAGGTAGTAAAAACAACTATCTTCAAAATACCCTAGGAGGCAATGGAAGTACTTCAGCCAGAGTGGGCGACATAGTTGAGCTGCACACTAGTGTTATAATGTAAAGGTTGAGGAGGATGATGAGGACCCGTGAAACATTAACATTTCAGAAATGGAAGGTTTTTGTGAGATTCACGGACTATCACTTGAAGACCCCAACATCACCATATCGCTAAAGACAAAGCAGGTCAACATTGGAACAGAGACAGAGCCAAATTACGCAACGCTTAGGGACTATTGGGACGATGCCACTGTGGATAAGGTCACTAAGTTACTCTGCGAATGCCAAGGCTTGTTCCTGTCCAAAATTATAGACTTAAAAGGGATCGTTGGCAATTTAGGATGATGAAGATCACCCTGAAACTCGACACGAAGCCAGTTAAGCAGCGGCCTTACCGCTTGAATCCAAAATATAAAGAAAAGGTCTGCGACGAATTAGGCAAAATGCTCACAACTAGAATTATTGAACTAGTGGAAGAATCCGACTGGGTGAGTCATATGGTAGTACAGGAGAAAAAGCAGAAGGGTGAAATAAGAATATTTTAGACCTCAGGAAGCTGAATGATGCCTACGTACACAATCCATTCCCAACACCATTCACAGATGAAGTACTGGAGAATGTTGGTGGTCAGGAAGCATACTCATTCATAGATGGGTTCTCAGGGTACCATCAGATCAAGATCGTGCCACAGGATAGGAGCAAAACGACCTTTGCAACAGAATGGGGCTGCTTTCAATACATCGTTATGCCGTTTGGACTGAAGAACGTGCCAGCTATATTTTCGTGCATTGCCGTGGCCACATTCAAAGAATACATTAACAAGTTATTGGAGATCTATCTAGATGATTGGACTGTCTTTGGATTAGTTAAGCATCATGTAGCAAGCTTACGCTTGATGCTGGATACTTGCCACTGACACTAGATTGTGTTGAACCTTAAAAAATGCACATTCCTCATTCCCTTTGGAAATGTGGTCTGAAAACAAGGACTGATGGTGGACCCTGCGAAGATTATTGTTATGCTAAATTTGGAAGCACCGCAAAGTGTTAAACAACTGCGCGTTACCTTGGGACACACTGGATACTATAGGAAGTTCATCAAAAGTTATGCCCAAATAACCGCGCCAATGGAAAAGCTATTGAAAAAAGATGTTACATATTGCTGGAATGATGATTGCATGAAGAGTTTGGATGTCCTGAAGGGGAAACTAGCCTCCGCTCCAATCCTGGTCTTCCCAAAATGGGATGTGGAATTTCATGTACATGTTGATGTGTCGTGTATCGCATTGGGAGCCATGCTCACACAGGAGGGTGTAGAGAGGGTGTTGATCACCCGATCGCATTTGTGAGTCAAAGATTGTCTAATGAAAAAAAGAAATACTCTACCACCAAGCGCGAGGGGTTGGCAATGGTATACGCGCTCCAAAAATACCGACACTATTTACTCAGGGGACATTTCAAGATGTATATCGACCATTCCGCGTTGGAATACTTGGTGAATAAGCTTGTGTTAGGGGGATACATATGCATATGGCTCTTACTATTTCAAGAATATGATTTTGAGGTAATAGTCAAGCCAAGAAACCTAAATGCAGGGTTGAATCACTTGTCACGAATTGAGATGGGCGAGGAACCCACGAATTTGGAGGAGGGACTACCTGATGCACAACTCTTTGTAGTGCGCATTGTGAACGAACACTTTGAAGATATAATCCATTTTCTAAAAACAGGGACTATGCCGAAGGAATACTCAGTCCAACAGAAGAAGGAATTGGTGGTGCGTGCAATGGACTTTTCTGTCACCGTGGGGCACCTCTACAGGATGGGCAACGATGAGATATTGTGAAGATACGTACCTAAATTTGAACGAGGTCAAATCCTCACAGAAGCACATGGGAGCACTACAGGAGGACACTATGCAGGATGCATGACCACATAGAAGATTCTTTGTGTAGGGTTATTATGGCCAACCCTGAACCAAGATTTGAAAGCGCACTGCGATATATGTCAAAGGACTGGAAAACCATCACGAAGGGACGAGATGCCACTAAATCCCCAAAGGACATTGCAACTATTTAAAAAATGGGCAATCAACTTTGTGGGTGCAATCAAACCTTAAGGAAAGATGGGTGTGTGCTACATCATCACCGCGATGGAGTACCTGACACGATGGGCGAAAGCACAGCCGCTCAAGGACTGCATGGCCACTATGGCTACGAAGATTTTGTTCAAACACGTGTTGACACGATTTGGCTGTCTAAAAATCTTAATGAGATGTTGCAAAACACATTTCCTAAATGAAACCATCAGCGCACTCATAGAAGAGTTCCAGGTGTATCATCAGAAAAGTACACTATACCACCCAGCCACCAATGGGACAGTAGAGGCATTCAACAAAATACTTGAGACTGCGCTGACCAAAGTGTGTAATGCGCAGCAAAACAACTGAGACCTACGTGTACCTTCTGTCTTATGGGCATATAAGACAAAGTGCAAGGAATTTACAGGATAGACACCTTCTCGATTAGTCTATGGCACTGAAGCTATCATGTCGATGGAATACATCATACCTAGTCTACGAATAACAGCGCTCATAGGCATGATGGATCACAAAGCTCTATAAGAAAGGCTCATGCAATTAGAAGAACTTAAGGAAGAATGGTTTTTGGCTAGATTTCATTAGCAGGTACAAAAGCAAAGTGGAAAGGTCTGGCACGACTATCATATCAAGTTGCGCACCTTCAAGGTAAATGACTTAGTACTGTTGTATGATAGTAAGTTTGAAAAATTTCTCAAAAAATTCAGAATGCACTAGCTGGGACCGTATGTGGTAAAGAAGGTCACAGATGGAGGCGCAGTCCAGCTAATCAAACTAAATGGAGAACACTTCCTAGGAAATGTAAATGACAGTCACTTGAAACCCTACACAGTTGGGCCAGCTCTCTGACTACCCGACCGAAGCACAGTGTTTGCAACCCAAGGAGCTAGACGTGGGCACGAGACTATAAACACATGCACCAGATGTTGGTACGAAGGTAAGGACACAATTCAGATGCGGACGATTTAGAAGCAAGAATGCAATAGTTCCAGCAAACCGTAGAACAATGCGCCACAGACCTCCGAGCAGTACGAGACCAATTGGAGGGGCTCCGTGCTAATATTTCCACACCAACAGAGTGACTTGGGACGAGTCACGATGATTGTTTTGGGGTCCTGTTGGGCATGGAATCATCCCACAACATGTGTTGGAGCTCAAAGCCAAGTTTTTGTCAAGTGTATTGTAAAGACTCTGCGAATTATGGGAGCAGAGCACAAAGTATATGATGATTCATAGGGTTGTCCACCCTAAAATAGTGTAATGTAATGTAAAGTCATGTCGGCCTACCCATGGTCCGCGGACCATGGGATTGTATAAGTAGAGTGAGGCTCTAAGTTGTAAGTAGAGGGAACAAGGAAGAGAGAATAATACGAATGGTTCGAGCATAGAGGAAGAGTCTAAGTTTATTGGGTCATAGTAGTAGGAAGAGGCTTTGCAGCTGAGTGAGCAGAGGCGTAGTAGAGTTTGTAGCTGAGTGCGTAGACCCCTGCAGCTGAGTGCGCAGGGCGGTGTCGAGTCTGTAATCTTGATCAAAGAATAATAAAGATAATTTGATTCCTATTTCTGTGTATATGCTTGTGCATTGCCTTCTTCACATTTATACAGTTTTAGTTATCGCGTGAACTAATATGATTGTTGAATATGCTATAATAATCATTAGTCTTACATAGAGAAGTTAAGTAATCAAGTAATAACAGATTGAATAGCAAGGAACTTGGGTATTATATGGGTTGCGCCCCGAGTAGGGCTGCGTGGAAGCAACATCATAGGTTGTGCAGGAATAGCAAGTGTGTGTAGCAACATGCATGTAGGATCAAGCCGTGGACCTCCAAAAGCTCATTAGACATCCCCACAGTGCGAAAACCTAGTTCATGCACCCTTCCATACTACTTCGAGTGAGACCTTGGTCCACGCTTCGCTGAATGTTGCTGACAGGGTGAGTAGTATCAGGATTTGCTTGGCTAAATCACCTCTGAACCTAGGTCAGGCCCACACAAGCCAACATTTTTGAAACTTACTATCATACAAAAAAACCAGATCATTTACCTTGAATGTGCGCAACTTGATGTGTCAATCGTGCCATGCCTTTTCACGCTACTTTTGGACTTGCTAGTGAAATCCAACCAATAATCTCTTTTCTTCCAGGTCATCCAACTGCACGAGGCTCTCTTCCAGGGCTCTGTGATCCATCATACCTGTGGGCACTACTATGCGTAGACTAGGCACGATTTATTTCATAGGCATTACAACTTCCACTCCATAGACAAGCCTAAAAGGTTCCTATCCCATCAGTTTCTTGCATATCATCTGATAACCCCATAACGTTGCAGGTATGCGTAGGTCCCAATCACTTTGCTGAGCATTGCATACCTTGGTTAGTGCATTTTAAAGCACTTTGTTGAACGCCTCCACTGCCCTGTGGGTGATAAGGTGTGCTCTTTTGGTGAGACACCTAAAATTCCTCTGTTAGTGTGATGATCATCTCATTCAGGAAGTGCGTACCATGATCGCTTATCAAGATCTTTGGGTAGCTAAATCATGTTAGTTCTTGTTCAAATAGAAACTTCACAACAGTTGTGCCCGTGCAATCCTTCACCATTGTGCTTCTATTCAATGAGTCAAATACTCCATTGCAGTGATAATATACGTTGCACCTATCTTTCCTTGAGGTTTAATGGGTCCTACAAAATCTATTGCCCACTTTTTGAAAGGTTGCATTGTCATTTACGGATTCAAAGGCATTTTGTCCCTCAGTGATGTCCTGCCTATTCTTTGACATACATCACATGCCTTACAATATGCTTTTGAATCCTCATGAAGGGTTGGCCACCACAACTTGACGTGTAGAATTTTCTACACAGTTGCTCTTCTTACATGATGTCCTCCCGTAGTGCCTTGATGAGCATCCGCAAGGATGCTACTTCATTCAAAATCAAGTACATACCTTTGCAGTATTTCATCATTCCCCATCTTGTATAGACGCCCCGCAATGATAGAGAATTTTGTCGCGCACACCACTAATTCCTTCTTTTGGTGGACCAAGTATCCTTTTGGTGCAGTTCCAATTGTTAGGAAGTGTATTATATCGTCAAAATGTCCATCTGTGATGTGCATAGTAAAGAGTTTCACGTTAGGTAATCCTTCCTCCAAATTAGTAGGTTCCTCCCCTGTCTCGATGCGCAAAAGGTGATCTGGTCCCACGTTCAATTGTCCAAGCTTTACAACAACCTAAAAATCATACTCTTGGAACAATAGGAGCATTCTGCAAATTCCCCCCCCCCCCCCCCCCAACACAGGCTTATTGACCAGGTATTTTAGCACAGAGTACAAGTGCACCTGCTAAGGTTCGAGATTTTGTTCATAGGCCTACATCCATGTGCGTGGATCATTCTACCCATCATATTAGTTTGTTAGTCGTAGCTTAGGCTTCCCAAATTGTGCTTGCATCATTCTCCTACATTTGTGCCAATCATCAAAACTTCCTTTGTGTGTACCCCACCATCTTGCGGGCATAGCGCGCAATATCGAGTCCAAGGCTTGGAAGCATTGCTTTTCCAGCACCTCCCTTAAAAATGCATCCAAGAAGGTATCTACTTCATTTAGACCATCATAAGTAGGTAGATTCCTTTCTTCGAATGACACGGAACGCAGTGACTAGGTCATCATATTGCAATTCAACGTAGTTACTTCATGTAACCAATTCTTCCATCGTTCTACTTCTTTGTCAAAATCCAAAGTGTAGGAACTCTCGCACTCCTGTGTAATCTACCCACCTATGGTGGGATTCACCCAGTCTTGGTGTCACATTGTTATCTTATAGATTCAGTCCAAATCATCATCACTCTCATAGTCACAGACTGGTTCCGTATATCAAGATCCCTCAACAGGATCTAGGGGTATTATTATGCGTAGTGATTTATTCTCAAAGATCATCTTTCACTTCTTTAGATTGATTACCCCATTCATATTAGTAGCCTAGTCAATTCCCAGGAGCGCAGGGTAGGGATTGTTGTCATCAATAACCTCTATTACCTCAAAATATACCAGCGCGCTCGCTCCTTCAATATCCATGGTTATTCCTTGTAATTGCCCCATGGTTATGATTTTCTACTGCTTTGCCATCCTCAAATGAATTAGTGACCATTGCAGCACAGGTCGCCCCATTCGCTCCCATGTCTGTTTTGGTAAAACATTCGCATCTGATCCCAAATCTAGAATGACATCATCCATCTTGTATTCTCCAATCTACGTGGTGAGTCTCATTTCATGTCCCGTCCTTGTCTTATGGTTTCCAATCTTGCAGACTACGTTTGGTTTAGCTGGCGCGGTCCCAACACATCTGTTGATGAGTTCCTGTAACCCTTTCACAACCTTACTGTCACGTAGTAGCTTCATATATGTTTCCAGGAAAGTTGTGAGCATGGAGGGATCCATCTCCGGCTCAAGTTTATCTTTGCTTCCTGAAGTGGAGGCCTTAGCGCAACTCTTCTTAGCTTCCATGAAGGTTTTCTAAGCACGCTCCAAATCAAACTCAGATTCTTTCGCTGAGGTTTTGCGAACCCAGGTATTATCTTCTGGTTGTTTCTCCTTGTCATCTCCTATCACTATTCCACTTCGGAGCACTATATTTACGTTCGAATATTCCTCACACGGCTCAGACCTCATCATCTACAAGTTCTGAGTTGGGGGAGGTGGTAGAACCCCTTCGTCACGTATTCTAGCTATCAGCATAGGATAATCTTTTGTTTCATGATCAAACAATGTGCAGTACTTGCACGACGGACGTGTTGGATTAGTGCAATCATAGGCATAGTGTCCTAGCCCTCCGCAGTTGTAGCAAATCAATTGTCCATGTCCTCTACCAGGTCCTCCTCTGCCTCGGCCTCGTCCAGGCCCCTGAAATCCTATTTGCACCATCCATACACTCTGGTCAAGGAACCGCATTTTGGTCTGAACTCTGTAGGCGGACTTTCTATCCATCATCAATTCATAGCTCCTGCAAGTATGCTCATCATGTCCCACCAATCTACAAAAGTTATAGAACAACTCTTGCGTAGTTTTTGTATACTTATGTAACAAGTGGAAGTTATTTGTGGTGTGCTTTCCGGCTATTTGATAGATAGCGCACCACAAAGCAGGCACCATGCTAGGTCCTGCTTGAGCTTTCAGCCTTAAAGGCATTGGTCCTCCTCCTACAAGGTAATTTGTAAAGACCAGGAAATGGGCTTTGTCATGGCCCTGACTCTTTCATTTCAAGCACCAGACCTCTTCATGTATTTTAGATCAAACTGCCCTATCCTGCTTCAAGCTTTGCATCTCATGGCATAGATTCTTCAACTGCACATGGATCTGCTAGACTCCTAGATTAGGATCTTACATCAGAGTCTCATGTAGTCTCATGGCAATCTCCAGGGCCTCTACTTGAGTTGTTATCTTCTACTACAATAGCACACTCCTTAAATGTGGTAGTGGCGAAGCTACAAACCACTCGCAATGTTGTCCATCTGCCAGATTCATGATGGCTTCATGGATCATACATTTGAGCCTCTGATCTAGTTCCCAAGGCATCCCGCCTGGTAGCATCGTGATCTCCTTGAATACAACAATCGATTATGCTTTAGATTTAGGCCTGCTAAATTCCCTACTCAGTGTTGTTTAGATGTCCACTAGTCTAGCATTCAAGTTATCGATGGAGTACTTAATGTACCAGGTTATCGTGCAATCTTGTATAGCACTAACCAATGTCACTTTCATTATATGGTCATCTGTAACACCTTGAGCTTCCTATACAGCCCTCACAATGAACCAGAATTAGTCCGGGTCCTCATTTCGCAAGTCTTTGAACAAAGGCAACTTCACTATGTTCGCCATATGGAATCGTGGTGGTGGTGGAGGTGGTACGGGTGAAGTTGGAGGTGATGGAGGTGAAGTTGGTGGTGGTGTGGGTGGAGGTGGAATTCATGGAAATCCTTGTCTTATCAATTGAATAAAACTTGGTGGAGAGACCTTCGTGATCCTTTGTTCATCTCCTCGTGGAGGTGAAATCAAGGGGCTATGCTCTAGACCCTTATTTCCTTCGTTTATGTAAATTCTTTTGCTTCGCGTAGACTCAAACGTCAAGGTAGCTGTATAACCTGCTTTTCGCGCAACAACATTTTAATCCAAGTATTCAAATATTTCACATACTTACCTCGCGGTCCTTTGAAAAAGCATCGCTCTACCTCGCTATAGCTGACTGAGGGTTCGACCATGAACTCAGTAACAAATCCTCCTATAATGTGATTGAGCCAATGATCGACAACACGTGTGATCTTATCCTCTAATGCTTCCAACCTTTGTTCTAGCTCTGGGATCCACACAATAGAACCATCAAGTTTCCACCTTCCTTGGCTATCGGCTAGCTTCATGATCCACTCGTATAGCTCAGTAGCGAAAGAGGCAAAAAATATTTCATGGATCTCCATATACATATAGCTATCTAGCCACTGTTCTTTTGATAGTCGTAGGTTTTTGTTTTCCTATCCTGTGAACTCGTGAATCCTTCTGTCAAACCAGCCTTTGATTTCTTTCTTAGTTGGATTCCAATGATACGACATCACACATCTCTTATGCAGATTCTATTCTTGGCAACGAAACCATTTTTTGCTTGAGGGGGCCTGACCCAAGTTCAACATTAGCTAGCCAAACAAATCTCTACACTACTAGCCCTTTTGGCATCATCCCGCAGAGCGTGGACTAAAGTCTCACCCGACGCAGTATGGGGGGATGCTGGAACCAAGTTTCCACACCCTTAAGATGGTTGTGATGTTTGTTTATTCTAACTATACCTGTCTTCGTGCAAGTTACTTATCCCTTTACTCTACACTTCAGTACCTTCGTGAAATGTTACAATTGGTTTTCGCGCAGCCCTAACCAGAGGCTGATATGCTTTTGTGCTGTTGGGGCATCAAACTACAATATTTCCCAAACTAAGCTAAGTATCTTACTTATCTTATTAACAGAACTTAGTTAGCTTCACCTAAAAAAATGTTCTTACTTGCATTCACTTAACCAATACAATTATACACATTTGTGCATCATATAAGCATTAGAAGTGAAATTCATACCCAATATAATAGTTGCATAAACAGGAAATAAAGACATGGAATTTATAGAATACTTCTCTTTGTTGATAATTCCAGACGATTATAGACTCGACTCGCCCTATGCACTCAGCTGTAGAGCCTCTACCTACGCTACGACCCAAGACTTAGACTTCTACTTCAGAGATATCTCTCATACATGTTCAATCTTAATCCATGATACCATTCTAATTGCCTCTAACTACTTAGAGCTTCACTCTATTTATACAATCCCATGGTCCACGAACCATGGGTAAATCTTTTACAACTAACATTACATTATCAAAATAAGGGTGGACAACCCTATGAATTTTTAACATCTACATGCTTCGTGCCCACAAAATGCGGAGTATTTACATTTGGATTACAAAATTGGACCAAAATATGGGCTCTTACCCCCAAAACTTCCTTGGGGGATCCCGTGCCCAAGAAAAGGGTACTTGATCTTGATTTTTACCTTGTTCAAATTCTTATAATCAGTACACAACCTGAGAGTACCATCCCTCTTCTTCAAAAACAAAAATGGTGCACCCCAAGGTGATACACTTCACCTATTGTATCCCTTATAAAGAATTTCCTTCATCTACAACTTTAGTTCCACTAGCTCTAGAGTGTTCATCTTGTAAAGTGCCTTTGATGCTGGTGCTTCCCCCGATACCAAGTCAATAGAAAATTTTTCTTCCCTATGAGGTAGAAATTTTGAAATAACTATTGGGAATACATCCTAAAGCTACTACAAAATTGGATACCTCTTAAATAATTCCACATCCCCAACATCCTTACCTTATCACTCGGAATATGACTACAAAAAATACACATCCTTTCCTGTGACTACACTTTGCCTGCATAGTTGTAACCGTTCTTATTGATGTAGCCTTCTTCTTGTCCTGTAACATACTTTGTTCTCCATTTCCATCCAAGCGCTCAATAACCTTCTCATAAAAATCCACCTTATTCCTGTGAAGATACAACCAAGCCATACTTAGAAGCATATTGTGTGATCCCAATGGAAGTACATTCATATGTGCTAATGTAGGCATACCATTCAACTCAAATGCACAAACTCTTACCCAATGATGAACTCCTTTCTTAGTACTTGTGGCCATCTGCACTAACTAGTACTCTATATGCACTTCTTTTCTGAAACCACACTTATCCATCAGGTCAGGGTTAACATAACTATAATTAGATCTAGGGTCAATTAAAATAGAAACAAATTTATCACAAATTTTACTGTCCATATCGATAATAGATGCATAGTTATATGCTTAACTATTATCCAATGTTGCATAGATACGAGGAATTCTCTATCCAACATCCCCAACTATTTGCACCTCTTGAGCACTATAGCTTTGATGCCTACCACTCTAATATGATGGAAAATCCTTCTTACGATGCTCCTTGCCACATATCCAACATTGAAAATGTATCCTACCATGACCTCTATTTTTCTGCTCTCAAAGTTAGGACCCATGTCCCTTCTCAACTCCATTAAACTTCTTGTAAGGAACACCATTCTCTTTCTCACCTACATATTGAGGTCTTGTTCACTTCAGCAGCCATTTACCTTTAATCTTCTCATTCCATTTCTAACCTTGCTTAGACTTGGTCTTACACTTTGATTTCTCATAACAATACTTCAACTTCCCAATGACTTCTTCCAGCAACCGAGGCTCGTCATACTCAATCTGATCCTTAAATGCTAATGGAAATCCACTATTAAAACTCTAAACTTTTGTCTTATCATCCTTAAGATAAGGCACATACCTCAATAACTCTAGGAACTTAGTCATGTACTCCTAATTTTTCATCGATCCCATCTTCAACTCATAGAACTGCTTGGATTTACTATCATAGTACCTCTCTGACAACTGATTCTTCTTGAAAAGTATCTTGAATTCATGCAAACTCAACTCCTTTGTCCTGATGTCTTTGCCATGATTCACATCTTCCCACTAGATTTATGCTTTCCCTTTAAGACTAAAAATAGCTATCCCGACCTTCGTGTTCTTTGTGTAATCATACAAATCAAAGAACTTATTCATCCCAAGCAACCATGCCTATGCATATTTTGGTTTCTTCAGCTCTCCATCAATTGTAGGTGGCTTGAATTTCTCGAACTCATCCAAAAAATATCCCCTATCACTCCTCCTATAAGGATGATAATGATGATGACCATGATACCTTTTTGAACCAAATATAGAGTAGAACCAATGTTCAATACCTATCCTATTAGGTATATCCAATAATCTTCCATCACTAGCCATGTCATCCATGTTCGACCTATGCCCACCATGAGACCTGATGCCATATTCCTATTAGTATTGTCCTCCTGTTCATAGATGATCCATGGTTTTCCATTTATCTGCAAATATGACAAGCTCTGAAGGATGACTGCATTGACCTATGCTTGTTTCTCTTATGCCCTGGCAAGTTTCTCTTGTGACTAAATGATTCTTTCATTATCTTCTTTGGAACTTCTTATCTCTGCCTTAAAACTTCTCAAAGCATCTGCTATGTCTAAGGATTACTCATCTCTTGGCTGCTCATCTAATATGAAATGGGAGTCTCATGAATTATAATCCACCATTTTGTTAGTCATCTTTGATCTTCTTCTTCTGGCAAGTATAGCATTTAAGCTAAACCAAAATATAAACATAATCAATATATTTAGTGAAGTTCAGGGGAGACTATCTTGTCTGAAAAATCGATCCATATTATCATGATACATGTATAATCATAATCACATCAATATACTGAAATCAACTCAATCATCATCCCAGTTACCATGCATGACAATACTAACTACATACAATGACCTTAAGCACAAAAACCATAACCATGAAAATGCATGCATGACAACCATATAGACAACTGACATGCATGCATGAAAAACACATGTTGCCCATGTAGTCCAAGCATTGAACCATGCTCTGGTACCAATCTGTAGCACCACCTCCCACATTTACCCACTTTCACCGAGCTACCAGGGTAAGCATGAGTTGAAGGCTACTATGATATGAATCAACCTCCTAAGTAAAGTTAAGGAACTGGAATTAACAAACTGAAACTTTACTGACCATCCTCAGAAGTTATAGGATCCCCAGGAGCTAAACAACCACTCTAGGAGCCCAAACCTTGAAATAAATTGCCTTTTCAGTGATCTAGTCTCCTATTCACTTGCATAACAAGGAAATCTAGCAGATATAACCCTCCATTTGCATGGATAACCCTGACTCCTAGCAATTGCAATCCATATTTCCTTGTTCTGAGCATGTAACCCTAGATTCTAAGCCATTTTTTCGGGGCTTGCATCCAAACCTTTGCCCATAGCTTCATAAAACTTTCCAGAATGATCAATGATACAAGGAAAAATGCATTAATGGAAAACTTAGTGAATAACGTGACCTAAACAAGCCTAGCCATGACCTTCATTTCATCAAACACATTGTGAACTTGTAATCTACAGGTCATATATGTGTATATGAACATAGGGTCTCATACTTATCTAAAAAATCATCAAGAAGGTCGAATGCCCTCTCACCATAGTTGGAATAACATCTATTAGGTCATGCATTCAATAACCAATCATTTACCAATCAAAACATGATAAGATCCATACTAGAATTTCTCATAAATCCATGCTTATAATGAACATATAACCAAAATAATAACAATGATAGAACAACCATAAGATCCACATAATAACAAGTATAAATACTCATGAAATACAAGATGAAAGAGCTCTTATTAACATATGCAAAATCCAACCAAGTCAGGGACTTCCACATACCACCCAACCATAGATTGGTCTGAACCAAATCTTTCTTTCAACCAATCACCCTCATACCATATTCCAAGCATGAATATGGGACTCACAAAAAAAAACCAGGGCTTCCTTAGGCTTTACCACAATCCTTCCGAAACTGTTCAAGGGACTCCTAGGACCAAAACAAGCACCTACACAACCAGGCTTTACCAAAATGCCGCCATTATCGATCAAGGGATTCCTAAGCCCAAACAAAAAACATACACTACCTGGCTTTATCGTAATCCTACCAAAACTGATCAAGGGATCACTAGGTCCTAAACAAGCTTGGATGCCTCCAGTTTTCTTCACTAATACCTTGAGAAATTTGTTCGTCTCCACCGTTGGGATTTACTGTAATCCCTCCAAAATTGGTCAAGCGGTTTCTAGGCCCTTGGGAATTTTCTTGAGACCACCTCACCCAATTCCAAAACTATCCAACAATCTAGAGCTCAACCAAATGAAATAACCCCATCACACCATAACTATCTGAAAATGGCAAGATAAGGATGAAACCATTGCTGCACCTAGAAAAAATCATACCAATGACAACAAGAAAACCAAATACACACATGCATGCCAAAAATAGTAATAAAATCATACATGCAACTCGATACAAGTAATCCCGCTGCAACAACTTGATCCAACTCTTTCATGCTTGATCCTTTCTTTCCTTTTCTTTCTTCTCCTTCCTTTGCCTTCCTTTCTCCAATGCTAGAGTGCTCCAAGAATGCTCTAAGCGTGCAAGAGTATGAGGGAGAAGAAAGATGGCACCAACCCAAAATTGTCAAAAGGCTACCAAAATTGATGAAAACTTGAGAACTGGTCCTCAAAATCCTTTCAATCATTGAGGCCTCTATGTTCTTCAATTTCCACTATTTTTCCTTGAATTTAATCCTCACATGCAACCTGTGACCCTTCACCTTCATTTTCTCCTATTTTCTATTATTTTCATAAATAAAATGCTAATTAATGCCTCTTTTCCTTTTCAAATCCTTTGTCAATTCCTTTCCCAATTTCCTTAGCCATAATAAACCAAATGAACAACCACTAGGATATTTTTCCTAGCACTAAGATTGAAATACATGTCCCATGACCTTGGTCTTTTTTCTCCCTTATTAAATTTATATATGAAATTTTAACCCGGGGTTGTTACATTAAGTGCCTCTCAACCATCGACATTGATCTTATGTGTACAAGTCGACACTTCTCAATCTCCTCGACTTCGTGTATGGGGCAGTGTTCTTTTGCATTGAAAGTCGGAGATAGATATTTTTTGAATTTCACACATTAGATGAGGAATTTGTTTCCTTAGAATCCTTTTCATCATTGAGGCCTCTATGTTCTTCAATTTCCGCTATTTTTACTTCAATTTAATCTTCACATGCAACCTGTGACCCTTCACCTTCATTTTATCCTATTTTCGATTATTTTCATAAATAAAATGCCAATTAATGCCTCTTTTCCTTTTCAAATCCTTTGTCAATTCCTTTTCCAATTTCCTTAGCCATAATAAACCAAATGAACAACCACTAGGATATTTTTCCTAGCATTAAGATTGAAATACATGTCCCATGACCTTGGTCTTATTTCTCCCTTATTAAATTTATATATGAAATTCTAACCCGGGGTTGTTACATTAAGTGCCTCTCAACCATCGACATTGATCTTATGTGTAAAAGTCCACACTTCTCAATCTCCTCGACTTCATGTATGGGGTAGTGTTCTTTTGCAATGAAAGTAGGAGATAGATATTTTTGAATTTCACACATTAGATGAGGAATTTGTTTCCTCCAATACTTTGTATCTTCTTTATCTATTTATTTAAATGAAAACCATCTACAAATGAAGCAACAAAATCACAAGTTTCAACAAAAAAGTATATAGTACTTGACAAGTAAAACACATGCAATCAAATATAAGTTGTACAACAGATTATTGAACAAATTACACTTTACACATAAATTCCACTTACCTCATGCATTTTCCAAGATCATATATGACTTGTTTGACATTGTTGTCAAACTTTTCTGATAGAGATAGAGGTAGAACATACTGTAACAAAAATAAATATCGATCATTATTTATTCCAAAATTAGTATAGATTAAAACATTAATAAGATGTTTCACCAATGTACAAATATATACACCAAAATAATTACCTCAATGAACACATGCCAATCATGAGTGTTTACCCCACCTAATTCACCTTTCTTTGTTAGGATATTCTTTATGTTTGAAGAAAATCCAGTTGGAAATTTATTTTTTCAATAACCTCTTTAATATCGTTTCTTTGCTTCTTTGTCAATAACTATGGAATGGAACTTATATTTTGGCCTTCTCCATCATTATTTCAATGAATCACACTTTGAATTGCATGATTGGCCTCCTTAGTGTCATTACAAAGCTTGAAAATTTTCTATTTATCTCTCCTTCCATTTAAGATTCACCATAAGGTCACTATTACATTTTTCCCAACGTGCATTGTATCAAACAAATGAACAATTTCTAGGTGCTCATAGTAGGGGAGTCTATTGAATTGTTCGAGATAAATTTTCATTCCTCATGGATGTGCCTTGTTATTAATTCCTTGGTGACCTACAAGGTGAATCATAGCTAAATTTATAAAAAAATTACCTATCAATTAGTATATTGAATAAAATGAAATAAAAATATAAATTAATCCAAACAGATCTTGTATATTGATACATAGATGATTTGATCCAAATCTTAAGAGACTCTATTATATTGCAACTTCCATGCACTAGGTATCATTCTCCATTGTCTTAATCCAATCTCTTCTTTCCCATTGAAAATATGTTTATTGGTACTTCGGTACCTATGCTTCGTAGAAAGGAAGTGCCAATACTCATCAAACACCTCCTTTCCTACACTTATTGAATGACAAGATTTGATCTTAGGACCACAAACTTGACAAGAAAATTACCCTTTGTTTCAAGACCTGCAAGAGATGGAATAATTTTTAAATCAATTATTTAAGTATGTATAATGAAGGGACTATTTAAAAAACACACATGAAATGAACCTCATGAAATTAAACACTATTAAAGTGCACCAGGGTAACATTATAACATACCATGGAAATGTGTTAGCCATCAGACATCATGATTTGTCGATACAAGCATTGCATGGAATTCAAATTCCCTTTGTACATGTACTGATATAGAGATAACATACATAGTGACACTATTCCATAAGTCTGCTAACTCATCGATAAGAGGCTTGATATATACATTCATATATTTGACCTCGTGCTTACCTAATTGATTGAACATACAATACATAATTACTACATATTTGAGTAAATAAAAAAATACAAGACATAACTGAACATATATGAGTAAACAAAAAATATAAGACATATTTATGAAACAAACAAGACAAATGAGATGTTATTATGTTAAAAAAAATTATTCTAAACAAATAAATACCTGGAAAAATCATTGTCAACATTATGTGATCCTTCTACATCCATGGAGGAGTGTTATTGTTAATAACAAAAACAGGCCACATCAAGTAAGTAGAACTGATCTCTCCAAATGGATTGACACCATCAACTACTAATGAAAGTATCTTAAGATTACAAGGTTCTTCTTTAAACTTTGGCCAACTTTCCTCTATATTCCTAAATGTAGATCCATCTATAGGCATTCGAGGAACACCATCTTCACTTCCTTTTGTTGCAAGGTAACCCATAAATTGTGCTATGATTTTGAACTTGAACAATCATTACAAATGTGGAATTATGGGAATATAATGAAGAACCTTGCAAGGAACCTTTTTTTTTTACTTTATTAGTTTGATAACTCTCCATCACATTTTGGGCATTTTTCGTTTGATGCACATTCTTTATAATCATCATCAGAACATGCATGAATTGTTGGTATTGATGTCAATATGTTGGCGGTGCTTCTTGTCATGTGTATATGTGATGAATGCTTTGTTGATGGTCTTGTATAGTTGGCATTGATACCAACTTAGTTATGACATGTACTAGTGGAGATGATGTTGTGACTGTTGACTTGGACATGGATCCACACGTGTATTGGTTTGAGGTTCTGGCATGTTGTGTTGGTTGGAGATGTTGCTACTGAAGGAGGTTGTAGATTTTCTCATGTTATAGCTTGGCAATGTTGCTACTGTAGGTGGTTGGAGTTCTACTCTAGATCTTGCATATGTCTCTACATGTCTTTGCAGACATAGTATTTGATGCTACATGTGTGAGATGTGGTTTCTTGTGTTGGAGGTTCTTCTACTAGTGTTGGAGGTGGTTGGATGTGATGTTTTTGATGTAAGTGTTGAAGATTCTACTGCTGCAGGTGTTAGAGATGTTGCTACAAATGTTGCAGGTACCAGAGATGTTATGGTTTTTGCTTAAGGAGCTGGAGGTGTTTTTCTTGGTGTTGAGATTGGCAGAATAGGTCGGGCATGTTCCTACCTTCTTCTTGGACTATTTCATCAGTTGCATATCAATTTCAGAGGCTTGGAAGAGTGTTCAAGTGCTGAAGAAGATGATGGAACAAGTGGAAGATATTTAGAGCTAAGAGGTTTATGTTTTTATTGAGCCTAAGCCCAAGTTGCATGCATAAAGTCCTATGGGAGTGATTGGAATGCTCCAGTTCCGTGGAGGAAAACTCAAGGGAAAAATTATAGATCCAATTGCTTAGAGGACAATGCTATGACAATGACTAGGTATTTTCACAAGAAAATCTCCACACTGTTGAGTTCATTTTTATGTTTTGGCAACCTCCTTGATCAAAAATTTCCGGTTTATTATCAGGAAAGTCCCTGGGACCTCCAAAAATTGATTAAAGTTGAAAATATAAAAAATATTAATGGAGTTAGTGGTTGATTGGGTCAATGAGCTAAATCTAGATCTAATATAGCATATGAACAATTTTGTGATGTCCAATAGTTTTGTGTAATTATTGAGTTGAGAACTTGAGTTCATCTTTATATTAGAGAAAGGTCAATTCTAGTATGGTTGATTGTTGAGAGAGTCGAGTGAGAGTAAGCTTGGTGAAGAGCTTACAAACTGTGTGAGCCTTAATATGTATATTTTCTGAATCAATTTACATTGGTAGTAGCAGTGAGGTCAAGTTTATATCAGCCATATATTTATGCAGTGTGTTGAGGTTTTGATGTGTGGAGTGGAGTAGAGTTTTGAGGAGATTGTATTTATGCTTGTGAAGTATTGATGTTTGGAGTTTTGTCTTAAATTTTGTGTGCTTAGATATTATGTTGTTGCAGTGCTCATATTGAGAAAATGAGTCCAGTCTGAAAATATATGAAACAAGGATTGCATGGAGGAAATTAAGGCATGGAGGCTTTGAGTAGACAACGACTTGGAAGATTCAATAGAAGGAAGAGATTTCTCAATCCAATGGTGGTTGGATAGTCCAATGGTGGTTGTTCAAGGATTGACTAATTATGGGAGATTTTAGTGGATGGTAGTCTAAGTATCCAAGAGAGAAACAATTTACTATATGAGAAGTTCTAACATAATGTGAAAGAAGTCAAGTCTTCCATCTCATGGGAGTGAGTTGATCCATGTAAAATTTGTTAAGCAAATTAATAAAGATATGAGAAGTGCAACAACAGTTGTTGGTTTTTTTCCCAGTGAAGGGTTTTCCTCTGGACATACCTGTGCCTATCATGTTGATTTGTTTTTTGGTTGCATGTTTATTTTGATGCTCTAATCTATGGTTGTATGCTTCAGTTCATGCTTGGTAAAAGATTAATAATTTGGAGAAAAGCTTTTAAGTGCTCACACTATTGATTCACCCTCCCCCCCTCTCAGTAGTGATCTAGTTTCCAACAATTGTTATTAGAACAGGGCTCTCAGGTGCATATTCATCCCTAGAGAGTGGATCTTGGAGATTTGGACAAAAATTTGCATATTTTTTTCGAAATGAGTTCTCCAAAGAAATTGGTTCTTACTATTGCAAATTTCAAATGATGGAAAGAAAATGTGAAAAATAAATTATTGCTTTGTGGTTCTAACATTTGGAGTTTGGTTTGTGAAGGAAATGATGGAGATTTATTTGCATCTGGAATAAGGAAGAAAAATTCTCAAGCAAGGAAAATTATTTTCAAAATAATCCATAATGCAGATTTAGAGAAAATTGGAGCTTTAAAATTTGTAAAGGAAATTTGGGATAGATTGCATATCCTATATAGAGCCTGCAAAAACAATAGTGATGGAGAAATTGAGAAGAGCAACGATAAGAAGAAGGAATCTCCACATTAATCAACTGTGAAGAAGAACAACAAAACTGAAGGTATAAGTCGTAATGATAATCTTTTGAGTTATATTTATGATAGTGGTAATGACAATGATTCAAATTTGTTTAGTGATAGAGACGATGATCAAAATTATATGCTTCTCAATGCTCCATATGAATCTTCCATGGTTGTTATTGAATAATTTTCTAGTGAAATTGGTAGACTAATAAATGTATGCAAGGAGCATAGGAAGAAATTTTAGGATTGTGATCGAATGGAGAAAAATCTTAGGGAAGGAATTAATACTTTGAGAACACAGCTGGTAGAATCGAAAAGATTAAAAGAAGTCAATTGCAACAAGCAAAGAGATAGAAATTATTAAGTTGAAGTGCTTGAAGGTGTGATTGACAAATTGAGAAAGGAGCTTGAGGAAAAGAACCAAGAGTTGGAGAAAGTGAAGATCGCCATGCTAGTGAGCAAAATTGGCAGCAAGCTTCAAAAGGGTGAGACAAGTTTGCATATAGGAAAGAATTAAAAAGCAAAACAAAAGAAACCTGTAGCAAAGAATGTGATCCACAAGCAGCATCAAAATAGACAAGAAAAAGGAGCTTTCACATCTAGAAGACTATTTTATCCTATTATTGGAGGTAGCAATTTTCAAAGGAGAAATCAAAACAACTTTGCCCTCTTGATAGATGAGATTGAGTGCTTCAACTGTCACGATTTTGGTCATGTGGAAGCTAATTGTAGGTGGATAATGCACTCATACATGCAACAATTTGATCAACCAAAAGGAGGACCTACATTCAAGTATAGAAATTCTTTCAACAGTCATTGTTTTTCTTGTAACATTTTTGGGCACAAATCCATTGATTGCAGATCTAGGGTGAAAATATGGAGGTCTAATATGAGAAACAAAAGATTAGATCCTTTGGCTACATATCTTGGTCAATTAGAGTGTTATGTGTGCCATAATTTTAGGCACATGGCCAAGGATTGTAAAATTCCTAAACCATTGAGGCCATTTTTTTAAAAGAAATAGTTAAGGGAGAATGTGCATCCTAGGAGCACATGGCAGAAAGAGCAGCAACTAGGAAGATGTGGCATTGAATTTTTTTCTCATTATGAGGATAAAATGTGGTATATAGATAGTTGATGCTCACACCATTGTCAAGAGATAGGAGAAAATTTCATTTTCTCAATAAAACCAGGGATGGTCATGTTGTGTTTGAAGGTAGTGAAACCACTAGAGTGTTGGGAAGTGGTAAAGGAAATCTTGGTGAGAAGAGAACAAATACATGAGATGTTTGGCTCATTAAAGGTCTAATGCATAATATCTTGAGTGTGAGCCAAATAGTTGATGGAGGAAAATAAGTGATGTTCAATTCCAAAGGTTGCATCATCCAGAAGGAAGGAACAAAAAGAGTTATTGCAAGAGGAATAAATACCCCAGATAATGTGTATGTGTTGAAAGGAAGAGATAAGAGAAGGAGAGACCAAGAGAGTACTCTTCCTCATCATATTCAAATTAAATGATATCAAACCCTATTGTAGTCCATTATTGCATGTTATATCTATTTGACTACAACAATATGCATGAGACTTGCATGGTCTCATGGGGGTATTGGCGGCTTGATTCAGTTCCTTCATACATTATCATATCAAACATATCACTTCATATGAGGTATATTTTGATCAAGGGGAGCTATGTTCTTACAAGGCTTGATTCTTTATGTTTATTCCTTTTCACTCATTATTTTTCTAGCTAGTGTGTTTATTGTATATGAATGGAAATGACATGTCTATCAACCTTGTTGTTGCTTCCATTGATTATCTTTCATCTATATTGTTATTGATGGTTTTTGGAGTAGATGCATATTGAGTTTCTTGTGATATAATTGGAGGTATGACAACCATATGGTTATCTCTTGCACTTAGTGAAGGAGGATCACGCATTGAGGGGGAGCATATGAGCTTCCTAATGGATTTGCAGAATGTTGACATTGTCTTATGCATGATGACTTTTATTACTGTCGTCACATTTTGCTAGTTGAATCATCTAGAATTTATGTACACCATTTCTTATGTTTTTACTTCTAGATGAATCATGCATGTTGCTGATATATTTTAGATGGTTGAATTATATGTTGAAATTGCATGGAGAGAGAGAGAGCATGGTGCTTCTTGTGATGTGTGGATATTCATGTGGTTGAATCATGTTGATTCTTATAGCTTCCTATATATGGAGAGATTGTTGTTGTTCATGATGTGGATTTGATGACCCTATGTTGCTGCTAGACATTGAGATATTATGATGTTGCTCATGGAGGTCTTATGTTTTTATGCACATGCTATGTATTGCTGCTACCATATAGAGCATATGTTGATGCTCATTATATCCATGTACTCATGATATTTTATGTCTGGGAATGTATTGATGGGAGAACCATTGTGTGCATATGTAAAAACCATGTATTTTTGTTGTGCCATCTTTTGGGTACATTTCTCTTGGAGAGACCCATGGTGTCTACTATGTCTTGAACTATGTATGGGTCAATGGATGTCTAAGTCATGTATCATATTATATATCTTTGATGTAGCCCCATTTGGGTGCATGATGTAAACTTGGGTCTATGGAAAAATGGTTGGTGATAGGTGTAGAGGAGTTATATGTTAGCACTATGTATTTGTCACAATCATGTATTTGCTCCATGAAGCATTATGATGTATTGTATTTTATTATATGTCATGTCTTAAGTCAGTTAGGGTCTTGTTAATGTATAGTAGTCTCTTGCACTTCGAAAGGAGGCTCATTGCGGTAGGAATATGTGTTATAATAGGAAAAATGTTGATTACAACTCCATTACATGCCTAGGGGGAGAATGTTCAGATCATACATGGCATGGCATTGGTATGTATTTATTTGGTAGTTAGTTTCCTTCTTATCTTCCATGAGATACTTCATGGGTTACATCAGCATGGTGTTGTGCATGAAAGGGGGAGTCATACTCTCATCAGACATTATTGGCATTTTTTTTCAATATTGATATGGCCCTTTTCCATTGATGTCAAAGGGTGATATCTTTGGTGGTTAGAGATCAGCCTCACTTGTTGGATGCAAGTTGACATCAATGCCAAAGGGGGAGGTTGTTTGCATTTTAGTGTTGGCATTGATGTTAACAAGTTGGAGGTGTTTCTTGTCATGTGTATGTGTGATGGATACTTGGTTGATGGTCTTGTATGGTTGGCATTGATGTCAACTTAGTTATGATAGGACCTAGTGGATATGATGTTGTGGCTGTTGACTTGGAGATTGATCCACACGTGTATTGGTTTGAGGTATGGCATGCTTCGTTGGTTGGAGATTTTGTTGTTGTAGGAGATTGGAGAGTTTCTCATGTTGTATCCCTATGATGTTGTTGTTGCAAGTGGTTGGAGTGCTGCTTAGATGTTGCATATATATCTACATGTCTTGGATACATTGCATTGGTTGCTACATGTGTGAGATGTAGTTTCTTGTGTTGGATGTGCTTCTACTAGTGTTGGAGGTAGTTGGATGTTATGTTTCTATTGTAGGGGTTGTGGATGCTACTGTTGTAGGTGTCAGAGATGTTTCTAAAGATGTTGTAGGTGCCATAGATGTTATGGTTGTTTGTTGAGGAGTTGGAGGCATTGTTATTGGTGTTAATATTGGAAGAATAGGTCTTGGATGTTCCTAACTTGTTCTTGGCCTATTTCATCAGTTGTAGGACTATTGCAGAGGCTTGGAGGAGTGTTTAGGTATTGGAGAAGATGACGGAACAAGTGATAGAGGTTTGAAGCTAAAAGGTTGATTTTTTTTTTATTGAGCCTAATCCATAGTCGCATGCACAGAGGCCTATGGGAGTGGTTGGAATGCTCTAGTCGTGTGGAGGCCAACTCAAGGGAGTGTTTATAGCTCTAGTTTCTAAGAGGATAGTGCTATGGGAGAAACCATGGATTTTCACAAGAAAATATCTGCATTCCTCACGTTGTTTAGCTAATTTTTATGTTTTGGCGACCTCCTTGATCGAAACTTATCAGTTTATGATTTGAAAAATTCATGGGACCTCCAAAAGCTGATTAAAGTTGAAAATATCAAAAAGGATAATGGAGTTAGTGGTTGATTGGTTCAATGAGCTGAATCTAGATCTCATCTAGTATATGAACATAGTTTTGATGCCCAATATTTCTTTGTAATTATTGATTTGAGCACTTGAGTTCATATTTATATTGGAGAAATCTCAATGCTAGTATGGTTGACTTTTGAGAGAGTTTTGTGAGAGTGAGCTTAGTGAAGACCTTGCAAACTTTTTGGACTTTAGTATGCATATTTTATGAATCAGTTTGCAGTGGTAGTAGAAGTGAGATGAAAGCTTATTTTAGCCATATATTTATGCAGTACAGTGAGGTGTTGAGGTGTGGATTGGGGTAGAGTTTTGAGGATATTGTATTTCTTCTTGTGGAGTATTGATGTTTCGAGTTTTGACTCAGATTTTGTGTGCTTAGATGATATGTTGTTGTAGTACTCATGTTGACCAAATGAGTCCAACCTAAAATTATATGAAATGAGGCTCACATGGAGGAAGTGAAGGCATAAGTTGGCTTTGAGTAGATAGTGAATTGTCGGATTTAGTAGATGGAAGAGGTTTCTCGTTCCATTGGTGGTTGGATAGTCCAATGGTGGTTGTGTGAGGATCGACTGATCGTGGGAGCATTTAGCAGATTGTAGTCCAAAGATACAAGAAAGAAATAATTTCTTATCGGATAGGTGCCAACATACTATGAAAGAAGTTGAGTCTTCCAGCTCATGGGAGTGAGTTGATCCATGTAAAAAAAATTCAACAAATTAATAAAATATTTGAGTAGTGCAATAGCAACATGGTGGTTTTCCCAGTGAAGGGTTTTCCACCAGACATAATTGTGTTTATTGTGTTTATTGATTTTGTGGTTGCCTGTTTATTTTGATGCTCTAATATATGGTTGTGTGTTTTAGTTCATGTATGGTAAAAGATTAATATTTTGGATAAAAGTTTTTAAGTGCTCGCACTACTGATTCACACCCCCCCTCTTAGTAGTGACCTAGTTTCCAACATGAATAACTTGAGACTCCATTCCAATATATTTTATAATGGCATGTAAATCTCGGCATGTTAGAAGGTAAAACATTTGACGGTGTAACAAAAATTCGCCTAACAATCTGTAACATAAAAAATTAGTAGTATTGGTTAATGTAAACAATATTAATTGTACATATTAATCCAAATGTTACAAATTAAATGATTATCAACTTAATAACATTAAAAACAAAGGAAAAATAATTTCTTTATAATGTTGTACGAAATGTCACAAAATATATTACATACCTTAGGAATTGTGTCACACATGTGTTTGACAAACCATTCACCACTTTTAAGTTGACCAACATCAATATAACAGAGAGAAGAGGTGCTTCTGAGCCTTCATAAAGAGGTTGAATTTCCGTCTCAAGTACATGTATATCATAAGCACCATCATACTTGTTTCCATCATCATCAATTCCAACATTACTAAGTGTCTCCTAGACCAATTTATTTGTCCCATCTTCTTCAATTAAGTTATTAGCATCACTATCTTCTTCCATAGGATCATTAGCTGGATCCTCAATATTTTCTCAATGTTCTTGAACAAGCGATTGTACTACAACCACCTCTACCTTGTCAAGCGATTCCCTAGGGGGTACATACCATATAATTACTATCGATAAAGTAATATTAGTATATATATCAAATATTTAAATGACATTACAAAAATTTACAAATATAATATAGGAAAACAAAGATAACAAAGAAAAATACAAATACAACTTAGGTGTGAGAGAGAAACAAAGACAAATTCAGTGATGATGATTAGGCAATTTATCAATATATTTAACAATATGTTGAAAAAATCTAGGAAAGATGTTACTTTTGCTGACATGTAGGAAGAGAGACAATTTATGAGATATATAGTCACAACCATAATAAAAAACATATTGATATTATTTTGCATTCTTCATTGTAATTTCATATTATTTCTTGATTTCCCCAACCGCACTTGGGAACCATGGTTTATTTTACAAGGGGTTTATAATTGAGGGGTTGGGGGATAATGTGTGTTGTGAAACCGGCTCGCAAAAAGACAGAAAAGAAAGATCAACTCCTTAGAAATCAACCTCTTTGAGGGGGAAACCTCCTTTACATTACACAAACGAACAATTATTAGATGATACAAATGACAAAACCTCCTTTCTACATATAGGAGTCCAAGGGGTCACAATATAATCAAAGCTGACATAACAATAATAATACAAGGGCACAACAATAACAATAGTGGGCTTCTATGGGGCACAATAATAACAATATGGGGACAATAGGGGCACATCAATAACAATAAGGGCTACAATGACAACAGTAATGGGGGAATCACTAGTATTATAGGGACCTAGCATGCCCCTCTCCTTCAAAAACATGTTTTCCTCAATGTTTGAGTAGTTTTGGACGCTTTTGTATAAAATTTTCATCCTCCCATGTAGAATCTTCAGTGGGTAAGTTCTTCCACTTGACAAGATACTCTAAAATTGATCGATTTCACAACTATTGAGTTCTTGTTTCTGTGACTACTTCAGGTTCCAATATGATTTTTCCTTCCTTGTCAAGTTCTGGCAATATTGTTTGAGCTACGAGCTTGTCATCAATAACCTTCTTTAAGCATGAAATAGGGAAAATTTGGTGCACTCGGGAAGTTGTAGGAAGCTCCAATTTGTATGCCATAGTACCAATCTTTTGGAACACCTTGTACGGACCATAATACTTTGGTGATAATTTATTATCCTTCTTAGCTTGCTTGAGGGACATTTTTTTATATGGTTGTAGCCATAGAAATTCCCAGTCACCTATATCAAAACTTCTTTCACTGCGATGTTGATCTGCTTGTTGTTTCATTCTATTCTGTGCCAAAGTTAGGTTATCCTTTAAGAGTTGGAGAACTTGTTGTTGATGCTTGATTTGATCCTCCACTGCTTGAACCTTAGAATTTTCTCTTAAATATGATGTCATGGATGGTGGGTGATATCCATAAAGTGCCATAAATGGGGCCATTTTTGCTGCAGTATGGAAGGAAGTGTTATACCACCATTTAGCCAAAGGAAACCATTTAACCCATTGTGTTTGTTTATCAAATACAAATCAACAAAGATATCCTTCCATCCTGGCTGCGGGTGATTGACATGCTAAAGGGTACGATGGAGGTGCATCGATTGGGCAGGTGGCAACCCAATTGCACCATTTGTTATGGTTATGGGATAGTGAGTTGGTCTCGCACACCTCTATTAATGGCAGCATTAACGCTATCCATCAGGCTCCTGGTTAATTGCACGATGGCTCTCAGGCTGTTCGTCACTCCCGCGGTTTCGGTGTAGGCCTTCAACTCCATAAAGGTCACTACTCTCGGTGACTCTCTGAGCCTCTCTATTAGCTTGTCTCTGTTAGTCCGTCTCGGCTAGGTTTCAAGAGCCTTCTCCATCTTCCTCTTCCGCTTGGCTCCGGCTCCAGGGGCTCTTAGCTTCATCTGGGCTTCGTCTCCGCCTCTCTCTGAGCATTCGTTTTTCAGTCATCTCCCTCTGTGCATTTTCCCCTTTGTGTATTCGCCCCTCTGTGCATCTGCCCCTCTGTGTATTCGCTCCTCTATGCATTCGACCCTCTGTGTCACTTCCCGGTGTATCACTATGCCACGAGAAAGACTCAGAATGGTGAGTAGGCGAGGCGGCTCCCACGGTCATGCCACCCATCAGCAATCCTCCACCACCTCGGACCCATCCTTGGATATGTTGGAGGTTGGCCACTCCAATTATCCTGCCACCAGAAATGGTAGGGGCAGGGGAAGAGGGTGAGCTAGGAACGAAGCCTGTGAGCATAATGCACATCCCACTGCCCGTTTCCGCATATTGTGTTCCCTGGTAAACTCCTCCTTCATATTTTTGGTAACGATTGAAAAGTGTGAGAATTCCAGGGGTTCGGGAGCAGCTCAATTTGGGGTTCCTGCAGATCAGAGGATGGAAAATCCAAATGTCAACAAGCGCCAAGTCACAGGAGGACTGCCCGCTGTGAATTCTGAAGCCAATGCAGGTTTGAGCGCGCCAGCAAGAGGAGAGCCTTCAGGCTCAACGGTCCATCCATCAAACTCAAATGACTCAGATCAATTTGGGTGCAGGATCGTTGAGGAACAATCATCTACCTCAGTTGACGAATGAACCAGCCCGTGCCTCCGTTTTTGTTCTGCAACCGAAGAAGGAGTTCGCGTCCCTTTCAATTTACTGTGTGCGTGCATGTTTCAGGTCTCTGTCTACTCCACATGTTGGAGTCTGTTATTGTTCTATTTATGTTAGATTTTGTTCATGAGATAGCAGTGTTTAACTTGGTAATGGATCGCTGCATGGTCAGTTTTGGAGTTTTTTTGGAATGGTCAATGTTCCTGGAAGTTAAAAACTCTGATGTAAGTCTTTCGCTGGCTCCATAGTCAGGATGACAAGAATTATTTTGCAAAATTCCAACTTCATGGAAAGAATCTTCAAGGCCGCTGCCTCACTGTAACACTTTTGTATAAATTATAGGAGTAGACCAATTGAGAAAAAAAAAAACAAAGATATCCTTCCAAACATTTGTTTATTATCTCAATTTCCCATCAGATTGAGGATGATAAAATGAGCTATGAGCTAACTGAGTATAAGACAAGAAAATAATTCTATCCAAAAATTTCCAGTGAAAATGGGATCTCTATCACTTACAATAATCTTTGGGTTTCTAAGTAGCTTTTGAATTATTTCCATAAATGCAGTAGAAACTGTACTGGATTTGAATGGATGAGATAATGCACAAAAGTGTGCATACTTGGTAAGTCTATCAACTACCACCATGATGACACACTTTCCTTCAGACTTGGGTAAAACTGTGATAAAATCCATTGAAACCTCCTCCCAACGTTGACTTGGAATGGATAAAGGTTGTAATAGACCCAGGGTCTTAATTGTTTCAACATTATTTTGTTGGAAAACCAAACATTCTACCACAAACTTTTGAATATAATATTTAAGGCCATCCCAAAAGAATTCCCTCTTAACCTTGTGGTAAGTTTTTAAAAATCTTGAGTGCCCTCCTAAGGGATAGGCGTGCAATTCTATAAGAATCTTTTGTTTGAGTTGGGAATTTTGACATAGGTATAAGCAATCTTTGTACCATAACGAATCATTTTTCCAGCTAAATGTATCATATGTACTGGGATCTTGTTGTAACTTTTGAATGAGTGCCCACACTTCTTCATCATTCTTCCATTCATACCTTGCTTCGTTTATCCAATCTGGTTAGAAAATAGAAATGGCACAAAGAAATGCTTCCACATCCTCATCCTTTCTTGAGAGTGCATCTACCACAACATTTTGCTTCCCTTTCTTGTATATGATTTCAAAGTCATAACCCAACATATTTGTGACCCATTGTTTCTTCTCTTCTGAAGATAATCTTTGTTCTAAGAAGCATTTAAGACTATCATGATCCGTTTTTACCTTTAAGTGTCTTCCCATTAGGTAGGGTCGCCATTTCTTAAGTGCAAGTAGTATTGCCAACATTTCCTTCTCATAAATAGCTTTGTGTAAATACTTTCTTCTTGCATTAAAACAACACCAATTCCATTTCCTAAGGCATCACATTACACAATAAAGGTTTTTGTAAAGTCCAACGTAGCTAACACCGACGCTTGACACATTGCCTCCTTAAGATGTTCAAAGGCCTTTGTTTCTTCTCAAGTCCATAAAAATGCATCTTCCTTCAATAATGTTGTTAGAGGTGCAGCTATTCTACTATGATTCTTAGCAAACTTGCGATAATACCCTGTCAACCGGAGAAATCCTCACAGATGCTTTATGGATGTGGGGATTTTCCTTTCTTAGCAAACTTGCGATAATACCCTGTCAACCCGAGAAATCCTCACAGATGCTTTATGGATGTGGGGATTTTCCTTTCCTTAATGGCTTTAATTTTGCTAGGGTCTACCTTAACACCTTCATGAGATACAATATGACCCAGATATTCCACCTCTTGTAATCCAAAGAAACATTTGGAGCTTTTTGCATATAATTGTTTCTCCTCCAATAGTTAGAGCACCCTGTCAACATGTTGAACATGATCCTTCCAAGACTTGCTATAGATTAGTATATGATCCAAAAATACTAACCCAAATTTTCTAAGAAAGGGTTTGAAAATGGAATTCATCAAACCTTGAAATCTAGTAGGTGCATTGGTAAGTCCAAAAGGCATGACCAGAAATTCATAATGACCCTCATGAGTTCTAAACATTGTTTTTGGAATGTCTTCAATCATCATTATGATTTGATGATATCCTGAATGAAGATCCAACTTGTTGAAGTAAATTGATCCATGCAATTCATCCAATAGTTCATCAATGACAAGAATGGGAAATTTATCTTTAATAGTGATCTTGTTGAGCTCCCTATAATCCGAACACATGCGCCATGATCCATCCTTCTTGTGCACCAATACTACTGGAGCAGAGAAAGAAATTTGACTAGGTTGAATTATACTAGCCTCTAACATTTCTGCAACCATACGTTCAATTTCACTTTTTTGGGCATAGGGATATCTGTAAGGCCTAATGATTGGAGGAACACTTCCTGGAATCAAATGATTAGTATGATCATGATCACGAATAGGTGGGAGACCTTTCAGAGTCTTAAATACTGTGGAATGATTGTTCAAGACCTTTTGGAGATATGGAGAAATAGATGATTTCTATGTGGGAACCTCTAGCGAACATAATTGTGCAATTATGCCTCGTTGTTCTTTCTTTAGAAGATTTGTCATTCCATTAGAGTTGATTATATTTCCTAGTTTCTCTACGATACCTCTTAATTCAACTTCCTTTTCTTCTAAATAAAATTTCATGAAAAGTTCTTGAAAATTAAAAGCTATTGTACCCAAGGATTGTAGCCATTGGACTCCTAGTACAACATCAACACCACCCATTGGAATTGAAGAATTGGGCTATTCAATACATATTATCCCATGGATAGCTTGATATTATGGCACTTTCCAGAGAAATTTATGGTTCCTCCACTTGCAACCATCACTTCACACTCTGGTGCTGGATATAGCAAGCAATTCAATTCCTTCGCTATCTTACAATGAATAAAATTATGGGTATTGCCCGAATCAATCAACACTATTACCTTTTTCTTCTTGATATGTCCTTCTATCTTGATAGTTTGAGGAGTGGTAATTCTGGCCAACACATTACAAGATATTTTCGAATTCATTTCTTCTTTCTCTAGGGTCTATTCTTGGTGTATATCCTCTTCTTTTGATGTTTCTTGTTCCTTTTCTTCCTCCTCTTCACAATCTATGTAAAATGATTTCTTCTTAGCAAACTTATGACCTTTAGTGTATTTTCTATCACAACTGTAACAAAGCCCTTTTTCTCTTTTTTCTTCCAATTGTTGGGGTGTAAACTCTGTAGGTCGTGGAAGGCTAGGGGAAACAACACTTCCATCCTTATAGTTGAGTGGTAGGCTTTCTTGTCACCATAATTTTTCTTTCCATTTTTCTTGCCAACCTGAATGCCTTCTCCAATGAGTCAGGTTCCAAAAGGAGAACCTCATTTTGGATGTTATCCTTTGATGTCCCTATGAACACATCAATCTTGTGCTCCTTTAGAGTATAGTTTACCCTTATATTCAATTTTTGGAAGTCCTCAATGTGCTCCATCATTGAACCCTTTTGTTTGAGGTTTATCAATTGGATAAAAAAATTGTTGCTTTTGGTATCCTCACAATGTGCTATCATTTCTTCTATAAAAATTACCCAAGTGACAATTTGTTTACAAGAGAAAATACATCGATGCCATACAAACTAATTTGGTTCCAAATATAAAGTTGCAATGCGTACCTTTTGTGCGTTTTGCACATTATTGAGATTGAAATATTGCTCCATCTATAGTATCCATGTTACAGGATCCTTGCCATCAAAATTCCTCATATCGATATTTGGAACATAGTGGGTCTTCAATCCAATGTTAGAGTCTATCTAATCAGGACTAACATTCCTTTTGTTCTCATCATGAGTTTCCTCTACTATCTTTTCACCATTATGAAGCATTTCTTTTAGCAACTTTGTCAAACCTTCCATTTCTTTCTTCAAATCTTCAATGTTTACTTCTAAATCATCCATCTTAGCTTCCACGCCACTCATCTTAGCTTCCATTCCTTTCTTTAAACCATCCATCTTAGCTTCTATTACTTTTTGTGAGAGTGAAATTTGTTGCACTTGGTCTCGTAATTTTGATATATCATGTTGCATTTCTTCCTCTTCTTCATGAGTCATTCTAGAGCATTCAAGTTACTTCTAGGTGTTTCCACTTTATTTCTTTGGGGCATCAATTAATGATAGTTATGCTTCACTATGCCCTTTGAACTTCAAACTAATTTTTCAACCCAAACTTATGCAAAATTTTAGAAATATTACACACCTTTTTTCCCTTTGTAGAAGCTCGATATTAAGTCTGTCGTATCTCTGTAATTGCGGATTTCCAAGGTCTAAAATTGCTTCCTGCAGTATCCCTCTAAGTCCTCTTTCTAAATCCACCAGTCTGATCAAAATTATATTCTCCAAGAAAGGGTTATGCCTAATCTCCCAAGATGACTCGATTATATGAATTTTCAGTAGAGAGAAGTTGTACGATGTGCCACGTGTCACTTTTTTGACCTTCGGATTTGAAAAAGATATACATAAAACTGCAGTCCGTCCTCCTTCTGTAACTTCTTACAAAATTTCAATCTGATGCTCAAAGAGACAGTTATGACGATTTTCCCAGGTCACTTGTTTGGAATGTAATTCAGGAGTATGCAAAAACCATAACTTCCTCAGATCATATATCTAAAAAAATAGCGTGAAAAGATATGAAATTTGGACCCAAGGTTCAAAATGATTTCAGCTCAAATGGGTTTTTGTTTAAGCTTCTGAAACATTGCAGAAAAAGTTATAACAAAAATTCTGTGATAACCGTTTGGAGCAGCGAAACGCTAGAATCCAAAGCTCTGGTACCAAATGTTATGGAACCAACTCACAAAAGAATAGAAAAGAAATATCAATGCCTTATAAATAAACCTCTTTGAGGGGTAAACCTCCTTTACATTACACAAACGAACAATTATTGGATGATACAAATGACAAAACCTCCTTTCTATATATAGGAGTCTAAGGGGTCACAATATAATCAAAGCCCACATAACAATAATAATATAAGGGCACAACAATAACAATAGTGGGCTTCTATGGGGCACAATAATAACAATATGGGGACAATAGGGCCACAACAATAACAATAAGAGCTAAAATGACAATAGTAATGGGGGAATCACTATTATTATAGGGACCTAACAACATGTCAGTGGTTTGAGAATTAGAGGTTAGGGTTTAATATGGGGTAATTAGAGGTCAGAAATAGGGGTACTTAATGATTTAAGAGTTTATAATTAAGGGCTCAAGGGCTAAGGCCTTAGAGGTTAATAGTTTATTCTCCATCCAATGGTCAAGTGTACTTAGGAGTTGGTATTCTATATCGATCAACCATGAGCTTGGTTGAGGGAAATAAACAAATACAATAAATCAATGTGATCATGAAGCTTGTGCAATTTAGCAAGATGCTTAAGAGTATGTTGAAATTTTTTAGCAACAATCACCTGAAAATCATCAATCCCTTTTCATTCCATCACATTTATAAATGTACTCAAAGTATATGACTCAAAAAAATAATACCAATGACTCCATGCAATACCAATTAAGTTCATGCAGGAAAACCTCAAGGTAAAGACTACAATATTTTCATGATGGCTTACATAAGATAAGAGAATAGAGGGAAAGAACAAAATGTATTTTATCCCCAGCTCCTCTCAAATATTCAATTATGACAAGTGGAGGGTGGATCTTATATTATCCTTTTTAATCATTTTTTAATTAAAATAATTATTTCTAAAAAGGATGTGGACTTTTAATCTTATATGAAAGTTATTCTCACAATGAAATTTACTACTAAAATTAGTTGGTGGCTTGACGAGTCTAGGAATGTATAAGAGGAAGATAAATATTTCTTATTATTTATTGTTTGGGCTTGTGTTTGTCTCTAATTATTATTTCTATACCCTTTTA
This sequence comes from Pinus taeda, assembly GCA_000404065.3. Lineage (NCBI taxonomy): Eukaryota > Viridiplantae > Streptophyta > Pinopsida > Pinales > Pinaceae > Pinus > Pinus taeda. The sequence goes on from APFE031670798.1 coordinate 109,143, forward strand.
TGCCTAATTTCCTATTTTTTTACATCATTTCTCCTAAATAGGTAGGTCTCATATTGTCTAGGTTTGCTTATCAAAGTCAAGGAAACAATGTGTTTATTGTTGTAACTTATTAGTTTCATTTTATTTTGTATTTTCATCATATGTTTTCACTTAGAAACTTTGAAATCAATAACCCATGTAATAAAATAAGATAGCATCCCCTTTTTTCTTTAGGTGAGTTGTGGAGAACCCACAAAAGACATTTTTCATAGGAAACCCTTTCTTACTAAGGCACAAGGGGTTGATTTGACCAAGATGTCAAAAACTCACTCATTTGTACTTAGTGGTAAGTGACTATTATAGAATAAAAAAATTGTGCCTACTCCAAAGGAAATTCAAAATGGAATGTTCTACCTTGCATGAGTGATAATAAGTAAGATAAATTTGGAAAAAATAACCATTAATGATTTATCAAACATTTAATTGATCTACCATTTTCCTAGAACTATTATTGCTTTGGTATCACTTCAAGTTTTCTCACTATTTACAACAAATGAGACCCTTTACTTATCATTAAAAAATACTTTATATAGATAAATATTCACTGTATATCACTTGGTCTTCAAAAGTACATTTTCATCTAAAACATTTTGAAAGGCCAAGCGCAAGGCTTGTGTCCCATGCTTTTTTCCTTAAAAAATGAGAAAGAGTCTCTTTTATGAGTGAAATACCTTATGGTTAGTAACATGACATCACTCAAAAATTGAGGGTGGTAGTAGTGGTATGGTTTATCCACTACCCCAACAAACAAAAAGATTTAAAAATCTCCAAAGGTCTAGTGGAAGCCACCAACAACCAAGCCGAGTTCTAGGCTCTACGGCATGGACTTAGATTACTGGAAAAATAAAAGGTGCAAAAGGTAACAATTGTTGGTGACTCACTAAAGTTATCCAACAAATCCAACAATGTTATCGCAAAGGGAAAGGAGGAATATGATGATTAAGACTCTAATGATTCTAGGAGTTTTTTTAAGAATTTACAGTTTTAAGGTACTAAATTTGGTTCTCTTGTGGAATTATAAACTATGGGGAACTGTTAAAGTTTTCTTTCTAGACTTTGATGATACTATTTTTGAAAGTTTTTGGATAATGTCGCTAGAGCTGATTAGGTCCTTCAACATTTTATAAAATATAAAATCCATAGTGATTTCATTTAAAAAGAAACACCACACACAAATTTGTATTCCCTACCATAAATTATCATTAAATTGAAGAAATTCAAATTGAAATATAAATATAAATTTTTAGGGTAATTTTAATGTAGGAAAGTCATTTTATGTGGTTTTAACATCCTTTTTGTACTCAAATTTTAGTTGGAAAGCTTACATGATTTACCCAAATCATTTATAGTTTTCTCAAATTTCTTTCTAGGATATGATTGAGCATTTCCTAGGTTGAAGTAGGTGATAACTACTTCTTGTTTACCCTTTTTTTCTTATTGTCCACATGAATCAACTATAGGAAATTAATATATTGTAGTATCAATTAGAACTTTTAATTTATTTTTTATTTGGCTAGTTAGTTTTACCTTGGTGGGCTTTAGAAAAAAATTCCTAACCATCTTCTAGGAGTATAAGAGGAATTACATTTTTTTTCTCTCTTTTTTATAATGGTAAAAAAATCAACAAGCTTTTAACTCTCTTTCCTTTAAAATTTTAGTTAGTTCTATAATATCAAATATTAAGTAAAAACCCTAGAGACTTAATTCTTAAATTTCTTACTTGCAATTCATAACACTTAGCCAATATTAAAGATAACCCATTGAATTATAAACAAACCATACATTATAACTAAAATTAATTAAATAATTACAATAGAAACTCAAACATTATAATATTAATTATTTTCCAAATATTGAAACTATCTTATTTTAAGACAAATTCAAACAGCCCTATAAAAAATGGTAAGAGAATTTTAATAATTATCCACTTTCAATATATTTATTTTCTAAATATTTTATAGATTCCATTCACATTCAAGATATCAATGAAAATGAACAGTCGATATCATGTGAATCTACTTTCGTACTAGAAATAGTTAAAATGACCAATCCTTTTAACTATCGCACATTACTTCACTTTGATTTTAGAGACAAATTTATAATTTTATATGTAGCAAAATGTCTTTCAAGTTAAATGTTTTATTAAAAAATGTACTTTTATAATAAGAAAACTAATAAAAATAGATAATTATTATTATCAAATATTTTTTTTTATAAATTTAAACTTTTTAATAAATAAAGTAATTTCTCATTTTTACTGTTTTTTTCATAAAAGATAGTTTTTTTATTAAATTATCATTTTACCTAGATTAATAAAATGGACTCCTTTTATCTTTATCCAATCATCTTTCTTTATAATATTTTTTT
>APFE031670798.1:113439-129741 GCA_000404065.3 Pinus taeda
TATTAGGTTGGGCGAACCTACCTATGGTTTTCGGTCCATGGTTTTGGACGCAATGGTTTTCGGTCCATGGTATTGGATGCTTTGGCATGTATAAATATGTATTGTAACATTGAAAGGAATATAATGAAAAATCAAGCTGGTAGTATCGGCTTTGAGATCCAGTGGGAAATCTCTGTGTATATGTGTTTTATGTGTTATGCTCTCGCATTTTTATTTTTCCTGTGATTTAGAATTCGTATGCAGGTAATTTTTGTACGGGGTTAAAACCTACAGAGACCACATCCTAAAAGATTGGCTCAAAGAAATTGAGTTTTTATTGTGAGGAAGATGATCGAGATGATTGTGCTATTGTAGGTGCTGGTGTTGAAGTCATAGGGAATGCTATTTGATAAGTAGTTAGTGTAAGCACTTGAAGATGTTGATCAAATATAGACCATTTCCATACAACTATACTTTCATGGGCATCAAATGCTTTTAAATATTTCAAATATTGTACCTTGCCGGCTAGTGATATGTGCCCTGACAATTGTTGATCAACTAGTATTTGATGTTCTAATATTTGCACTTTATTAACAATTCCATGAAAATAATTAATATAGTTTCACTTTATTAACAATTCCATGAAAATAATCAATAACATTGGCAAATTTTGCTCTTAGTCTCTTCCTTTCTCTAAACCATTGTCTCTGATCCTGTTGTAGTTGGGATTAATATTTTTCTCATGTAAAACCTAATTCTCATGGGTAGACTTTGGTCTAGGTTGAGTTACTTGTCGGGAGCACAATTCTTAAATTAGAAATTATTGAGTTTATATATGATCGCATGTGGCTGATAAATATATTGGGAAAATATTAAAAGCATTGGGCTCCATGATATAATGTTTGTTCTAACTCTTCCTTTTTTTGAGAAATTTCTTGGTGAACCTTTTGAATTATAGTGGATATTTTTTCATTCCCTTGAACTATCATTTTATCTTGAAATTTATTTCCATGAGCAGTTAGTTTCTCACTGTGGTCGACCAATTGTTGTACAAACTATTAGATTGCAATAAGTGGATCATCAATTATGCTTGGATTGTTGATATTAAGTTTTTCTGTTTCTTGGTTCTAAGATTCTAACTAAATCTCCCTTTGTTGTTGTTGTCTCTGCTAAATCTTGCTACTATCCAACATCCTTCTTTTAGATTTTTTCTTGGTTGCTCTCATAGAATTTTCTAGGGCTTCAAATATTTGTTTATCTCAAGCATGCCTTAGGTCAGGTTTCTTACTAGATGTTTATTTTAGCCTTTCTTTATTTATGGAGCTCAAGTGTTGGGTGTATTTGACTCTATTAGAGGAACTTGTTCGTCAATTGTAGGTGAGGTTGAGGTAAAATCTGTTTGTCAATTAATTTTCTCTAGAATTTACTTTAATATATCTTCTGACATAATATTCTTGTATGGGACTTCCTGAGTATCAACCTGCTTGGATGACATTTTATCTTGATAATCCTTTTATTCAACAATTGTTGTGGTAGTCAGATAGGGTGAATTAGAAGTCAATTTGGTGTCTGGCGCTTGTTTTTTTTTTCTCATTGCATTCACTCAACTGTCCTCAATTCTATGTCTGTGTCGTACTTCCATTTTCTATGCTAACTTTGGCTGAAGTGAATGGTTGATGTTCCTGTATTTTCTAACCTACCATCATTTCCTATATTTTTATTTCAATGAATACATCTTTGACATGTCCAAGTTACTACAAGGTGTCTCGTCCAATACATGATGCTAGAAATTGTTGCAATTTTATGCTTCTTTGCTAATTTACCCTTTTCTTGGGTATGCTCCAACACTTCTCAGGAAATTGAGTCTAAATTCTGTAGGTATTGTGGGCATTGTAGTTAAATACCCATCATAATTTCTTGTCAATCAATATTATATGTTGATGTTTGCATCAGTTTCGAACACTGTGAGTCATAACTTGCAATCTGCTTAGGAGATTCTATGATAGGTACTTAGATGTAAAATTTGAATGGCCCTGTGTATAATTTTTCTTTCCCTTCTTCTTATTTTTCAGTGTCTGAAAAGGGTAAAATTATATCCCCCAGATCTTCTCAAGCTTGTGGTGGAATTGGGAATATTTTGTTAGCCTATTGACTTAGTTCTATAAACATATGGTCAATTGTAGTCTAATAGGAAATCTCTTATGGATCTATATCTAAAGAGTTTGATGAGGTTTAGTAGCTTAGGAAGTACTTGAAGCTCTAGCGATGGGTGTTTGGATCAAGAAGCACAACAAAAGTGATGTGGGATTGGAACCCAAGCTTGGGGTTTTGCACCTAAATGAATTAGGAAAAGACAATTGGATTTTGAGTGATTTGACACTTGGAGGTGTTAGAGGACACCTAGGGGAGAAAAGGGTAGCAAAAGTCACTCAAAACAGAGGTCTCTAATAAGAGATATTAATTTTTATGTGTGGTTGGTGGTTAATTTGTCTGGTTGGGCAGGTCAACTTGGGCTAAAGTATGCCCCAAGGAAAAATTCGTGGAGCCACATGTGTGCATAAAAATAGAAGTTAATTGTTGGAGGTTTAGAGCACATCCAAAGTGCAAATCAAATTAGGTATACCTTTGAGATAGATAGTGATCTTGAGGTAACTCACAAGCTAGCAAGGAGGATGACTTTGGCACAAGATGTGGAGGAGTTTCTCTTATGTTTGGGTGTGGATAGCCTTGTTGAACATGGATGCAGTTTTAAGGTAGGTTTGGGTGATTTTCTTTGCTCCTTTTGTGTGGTGTTTGGATCTCTATTCAGGCCATAGGGAAGTGCTACTACAACATCAGGTCAGAGGCATAATTTGAAGGGTTGAGAGGAGGCATAATTTTAAGGGTTGAGAGGGCTTGTAAAATATCTCTAGCTTAGCCACAGTTACTCCAAGGAGAAAGGTAGCTAAACAATGGTGTCTTCCTTTTCAGAGAGCTCAGATCACTTGTTTTTGTGAGGCAAATAATTGTAGGGTATTTTGAGGAGGTTCCTTACGCCCAAAATAATGCTTTGGAAGTCTAGAAAGGAAATCAAAGAAGAGAATGTGTTTGGAGAAGGGAAACATAGTTGGGAGTAGCTATTTAGGGTTGTTGGTGTGCCCTAACCATATCTCAAGAAGCTTAGATCTTGAGGACACGAGGACTAGGAGTGTGTTTGAAAGCAAGGTATGTGTATCCTCTTGTTGATGTTGATTTTCTATTCGAATTAGAGGTCCAAGTTGCAAAGTTTGGTATTGGACACATGTGGACTATTAGAGGGTAGCGTGAGATTGGACCAAGTTGGCCCTAAATTCATCACCATTAAAGGACTAAGGTGACCCCTAAATGAGGCATAGATCGAAGGAGCTTAAGGTTTAATCAATGAGGAAGAGAAGTTGTACAACCCAAGTTCATTGTGGGAGAAGGAAGTCCAATTTATTTATTTTGTTTAAAGTTTCATTGTTCATTCATTACCAATATCAATTTATTTAAACAAATTATCACCATTTTACAATTTTTACTACATTCCACAATTTTTTTTTGTAAATTTCTTTAAGAAGAGAGAAAAAGCATAATAACAAAATAACTATAATCGCACTAGACATTCCTCATAGATAGCCATAGCCATAGCTATCTTGAGGTCTTATAGAGAGGGAAAATCCCCTCCCTTAAAATAAATACAAATCTTATTAATATAGTTTTTGATTGTTTACAAACAATAAGATAATTTACATATAAATAAACAAAAAATTACAAATTGTATTTTTGAATCATCTTCATTATCCATCTCCATGCAAAAACATTAGAAAATAGGTATTAATAATAAGATATAAAGAAAAATAATTACATTGTTAAAATTTTGAGAAATAATTTACAATAAAATGGGGAAAAGAATAAAATAAATTCTATCAAATTATTATATATAATGAGAAGAATTAAAACGACTTTCACCTAATATTTATGGAGATCATAAATTGAAAATGTAAATAAAAGAGATTCTAGAAATTTAATTATAAACCTAATTAAACCTTAAACATACTATTAAATTTTCTTAAACCCTTTTACTAAAATTCAAAATCAAATATAAAATCTATAAACAAAAAATGACACGCAACGATCAACCTAATATCATCAAATACACCCAAAAAATGATTATAATGCGATCCCTGAAACATATTATTAATATAACATTTAATAATAAAAAAACAATAATAATTAATGGAAAACTCACTTGCAATTGCTTAGAACCCATCCTCCAATAATGGCCAATGGCAAGTAGACTATGTGGGCGGGAATTTGAAAGTGGCAAATTCCAATTCCTTCGTTCTCATTTCCTGTAGCCCATGCGCACCCCAGCCACCATCTCTTATGTTATTCATTCCACCGAATTATATGCAATTTTATTGAATAGGAGGGAAAGCATCCTGGAGGTGAAAATCTGGAATTTGTTGACCCTCCAAGAGCATATGGTATGTGTGGCCGAATTCTAGGTAGCTTTTGTAGAGATGTGGCCAATCAGAAGTCTCGTGCCCACAAGAGTTGAGCAAGGTGGTTAACGCCATGATTGGTGGTCGGATGAGGCAGTCTGCAACATTATTTGTGCTACCCTTCTTGTACTTGATATTCAAATGGAACTGTTGCAGGTATGTGGACCACTTATGATGGCGATCATTCTGCAACTTCCTTTGCGTATGTATGAACTATAGGGGTTGGTGGTCTGTGTGGATGACCATTTCCTTCCCCAAAATGTAATGCTTCCATTGTCCGCAGGGCTGCATAATGGAATGCATCTCTTTGTCATTAGTGGGATACTTTCGCAATGTATCTGAAAGTGTTTCACTGTGATATGCCACTAGATGCCTTTGTTGAGTAAGGACTGCCCAAATAGCATAGTCAGAGGCATCTGTCTCAAACTCAAATGGTTGTTGGAAATCTGGTAATGTGAGCACTAGTGCAGAGCATAGCCGATGTTTCAACTCTGTGAATGCCTTCTGTTGAGATTCAGACCAAAATAATTTTGCTTTCGCTCCTCCTTTAGTGACTTGACTCAAGGGCCATGTGATATGAGAGAACCCCAACATGAACTTGCGGTAGAAATTGGCAAGATCCAGAAAGCTGTGGAGCTTTGTCAGAGTGGTTGGGGCTGGCCAATCCCGAATGACTTGGATCTTGGCTGGATCCACATGAAACCCCCCCGTTCATCAATAATGTATCCTAAATACTGAATCTGGGTCATGCGAAAAGTGCATTTCTCCAAATTGGCACACAACTTGTGTTGCTGCAATGTTTGGAGAACCTGTCGGATGTGGTGGAGGTGCTCTTCCCAACTCTGGCTGAATATCAGGATGTCATCCAAGTATACCACTACAGATGAGTTAGTGAATGGCCGCAAGATGTCATCCATCAACATCATGAAGATTGCAGGAGCATTCGTTGACCCGAAAGCCATAACCAACCATTCGAAAAGGCCCTCCTTGGCTTTGAAGGAAGTCTTCCACACATCAGAGGGTTTGATTGGTACCTGGTGATATCTGGACTTCAAGTCGATCTTGTTGAAATATTTTGCCCCCTTGAGTTGGTCTAAAAGGTCATCAATCCGTGGGATCAGGTACCTATACCGGACAGTGATCTTGTTCAACACCTGATAGTCAATACAGAGTCTCCAAGTCCCATCCTTTTTCTGTACCAACACGATCAGGCTCCCACAGGGCGATGGACTTAGACGAATGTGACCTTTTTGCAGTAGCTCCTAAATTTGCATCTTGATTTCATCGTTTGCTAGAACGGAGCGCCGATAGATTGGTCCATTGGGTAACGACGCACCTGGGGTCAGATCAATGGAGTGCTTGGCCTGACAGTGCAGAGGCATCCGTGCGAGGGAGGTTAAGATGTCCTCGTGCTCCTCCATGACCTTGTCCATATGTCATTGTCGTGCAGAGGGGCCCTGTCTGGAGGTCGTGACCACTGTCTTCTTCTTTCCTTTAGGGCGTATCATTAGGAAAACAAATTTCCCAGTTTTTGAAATGAGCTTACTACATTGTTTTGCATTAATCAGAGAGATGGTGCTAGGTGGTGCTACCTCTGGTGGGCAACCGTTAAAGGATTTGGGCAAAGTTATCCATCATCGTGTTCCTTTGTTTCTCAAGGGCCTCCTAGAGAAATATTTTGATAGGATCTCCCACTCCCTCATCTTTATTTTCTTCCCCCATGGAGACCATCAAGATTTACGAGGTTGGTCTTGCAAAGGTTCGACTAGTTTGAGCCCTAACTCCTTACATCCCGACCTCATTGGGGACATGCAAAGAAAAATAGAGAAAGAACATACCGCTCTGATATCACTGATTCGAATTTAAACAGGAATGCAACAAATTACAGATATAACCATAAATACAGAGATGCAACGGAAATAACACTTCCTTTCATTAATATCAAATAATGAAATATGCTTACAAACATAATGGAAATGAGACTAGCTCGGGCAATGGTACCTTATCTCTGAGAAGAGATCTAGCGGCTACATGCCTCTGAATTGAGTTACAATGAGGCTCAAGGGTATTTTTATTATTGAACAATAAGAGAAAATCCTAAACAACCAAAACCCTAACCCGAGGAGATGCAATGCCAAGAGTTTATGGGCCTTGTTGGGGTTAGTTGGGCAACCAACTTCTCAGAGTCGTAATTTGGTCATATTATCTCCACTTGACGCACATGATACCTTGTTGGAAAGATCTCTCCGAGGACTACAGCTGAAAACATGATTTTAGCAAAACATTAGAAAGGAATATTGCCAAAAAAATGTCGTTTAGGGCCTCAAAACGGCTCCAGAAGTTTAGGACCAGAAAAATTGCCAAAAATAGTAAATTGTGCTATAATTAAGAAAACTGAGAAACTAAAATAAACAATGGTGGGGGTCCAAGTGGAATAGGAGGGTGGCCACCAATATCCACCTGGATCAGATAAGGATACCACGAAGGAGAAATTGGTATTGTAACAAGTAGAATACTTGTTGCAGCAAAAGAAGACAAGTTGGTTGCAACTCATAGGTGAACAAAGAAAAAGAAGATGAAGATGGCTATTAACCGTCATGAGAAGGGTTTAGCAGAAGGTCACAACCAAAGAGGAAACAATGCCAAAGCAATTGTCATTAGGATGAGCCACGAAGAGAGAGAGATAGAAATGACTCAACTGAAAGAGGAATTCAATAAGATGAAGGAGCAATTACAAAGGCAGACAAAGCAGGTACATGCAACTTTAAAGTAGAGATTCGAGAGTGGAGTTTATGTAGGAAAGAATATTCAATGGCCAGTAAGGAGACTACATGCGAGAAACTAGAAAAGGTGGATGAGATGTGTAATCCACAAATGGTTAAAGACGCTTAGAGAAATTGAGTTTAAGCCAAAGGAAAAGACAAAAATGGAGTACATTTATCCACCAAAACAGGGACTGATCCTTCAAGAGGATGGTAGTGATGAAGAGGAAGTTATTTCAAATGATGGAGAACAGTCACTAAGGATTGTTATGTAGACTGGAAAGAAGCCATAACAACTTGAAGATGATGAATGTATGGATGTGGACACCAAGGAGAAAATTAAAGAAGATTTGATGGATGACTTGAAGGGCTAATGTTGCATAAGGAAGAAATGCTGCCAACCACAACCATAAGAGAGACCTTAAGGTCTCATATTTTTGAAATTAATAAGTGTTTTGTGTTTGTAGGTGATGAAGATTTAGATGAAACCAAGAATAAGCTAGAAGTTAATGAAGTCCATGAACCATTGGAGGAAACCATGCAAGTTTGTAAAGACATGGACATGGGACATATTACTGTAGAATTGAAATTTTTGGAAGAATTGTTGGAAAATTTGAGGACCAATTGTGGAAAAAATGAAATGATAGTGGATTGCAACAATGGCATAAACGAAAAAGTGCAACAACCAGTGTAGAACAATGATGATAATTCCAGCAAAAAATGTCGAGAGTGGAGGAAACAATTACAAACAATTGGAGTCTAGATGAATTGGTGGAGGACAACAACAAATTTCACCAAGGAAATAATGATTTGTGCTAGCCAAGGGACAAACTCGACATTGAAATATAAGAGATGAAGACGCTGATGTTAAAAGAACCTTAAAGGAAATTAAAGGACAACAAATTGTAGATAATAGGACGAGTCTACATCAACAAGGAAGGAGGAAGACTACAACATAAAATCTGGAAAGTAGGAAGAAAGAAGAAGATAGTAGTAGGACAACAAGAATATGACAAAATGACTAACTTACGGTAAACTAAAGTTTGGGATCCAAGAGGATTTCGAATAGCCATGGAAGCACATGGTTAGGAGACCATGAATATTTTTAACCTTGGGAGTAGGATGCAGGAGCATTTTACCTCCAAGGAAAAATGTATTTTGACTAGGCTAGGGGTTTTTACATTTAACAAGGGAGTTGGTTCCCTAATTGTGTGAAATTTGTACTTAATTTATTTTCCTTGAGTTTTTAGCATAATTGTACATAGATGATTTAAAGTGAGGATGGATGTAATTTGATCTTATAATGATAGATCTCGAGAGTATTTGGGAGAGTTAGAGAGATTTTAGAGTTAGTTAGATTATGGATAGATTCATGGAGCTAATTCTTAGTTAGAGCACCCAGTGGAGGATTTTGTGGATCTAGGAGGAATTCTTGGTGTTGGGTATACGACCAAAGTCCCACATTGACTAGAAGTGGGGAGGATCATGGGTATATAAGGATGGAAAAATATCTCCATTGGTATGAGGCCTTTTGGGGTAAGTCCAAAAGTAAATCCATGAGGGCTTAGGCCCAAAGTGGACAATATCATACCATTGTGGAGATATGTGGTGTCCAGAATCCTTACAAGTGGTATCAGAGCCATGCCCCGAAGTTAGCCAAGTGGATGAATCCTCGGAAATGCCAAACGAAGATGGTGGGCCCAGTAATATCACGATGGGATCCGTGTATGAGCTCGGTTAGACAGGCGGTGTGCTCCGGATTCTTCATGGACGTGTCCTGGTCCCAACACGGTGAAGAGGAGTTGACCTGGGATAGAGCAAGCTCTCGAGGCAGGTGGTGTTCCATGTAAGGCGTGTGCTTCCCGCATGGAGCGGAGAATCCTGGTTTGGTAAGAGAGTGGACGGATGGATAATCGTTTGAGGGGAGGCTCGATGGTCCTTTGTTCGAGGGGGGGATTGTTGGGTATACGACCAAAGTCCCACATTGACTAGAAGTGGGGAGGATCATGGGTATATAAGGATGGACAAATATCTCCATTGGTATGAGGCCTTTTTGGGTAAGTCCAAAAGCAAATCCATGAGGGCTTAGGCCCAAAGTGGACAATATCATACCATTGTGGAGATATGTGGTGTCCAGAGTCCTTACACTTGGATCTTAAACCAAAAGTGGTTTCAATCCCTTTTTGTATAAAATTGTTTTATGTAATTCATATATAATATAGAATAATAGAGGATATCAAGAGGAGTGTGTGAGAGACAAGAGAGAGGCTTGTAAAAGCCAAGGACTGGCTTGAGGCCATAATGGGCTATGTTGTAAATCAGACCAAGAGGGTCCTTAAAATATTTGTAGATATATATCATTCAATAAGATAATGTGCGAATTATCTATGGAGTCTTTTTGTCTTGAATTGTTATGTGGATACGATTTTATTAGATAAGCATAGAAGGTGAGTGACTGTGTTATGTATAGGTAAGAACTTGGAGAGGGAGACAATATGAATTCGAGACAAAACCACATTTTATAAGCTCAGGAGAGATAAGTAGAAAGTCCCCAAAGAATTCAAATCAGAGACAGTGGAAGCTATGATGCGAGGATACATTAAAGGATGTAGGAACATATTTTTATGTGCTACGTAAAGCTCAAGATAGATAGAGATTTTACTGCGTATGAGAGGAGATCAGAGAGAAATTAACCATAGTAAGCTCTTTAATAACATAGAGGAAGCCGAGCTTGAAGTGAAGAATGCAAACACCCGAATAGTGCAACAAAAGCGTGGAGGCCGAAAGAAGAGATCAAAACATAACATGTTGATTGTAGAAATACACAGAGGTTTGAATTGAGATTAAGCTTGGAGAAGCAAACAGTACGCAAATAATTCACTCTAGAGGAAAGTCCATCAATTATTTGGAAAAGGTGGCATTTAGTAACAGACCCTGAGATAGAGACCAGTCCTCAGAGATCTAGAATCTCGTAAGTATTCAAAATCAAATTCCTTAGAAGTTTTGAGATCGTTAAGTGACTTTGACGAAAACATTTTTCGTTCCTCGGATCTGTCAGATGAGATTTCCTTTGTTAAGTGGAGTGGGCCATATCAGAGGTCAGGATCTCGTCAAGACTAATTTAAATGGAATTTCCACAAACAACGAGAGCCAAGAAAAGTAGACAACTGAGGAAAGACAAGTGTCGAGATCCAAGAGTCGAGATTGCAGAAAGATGAGAATCCGAAATTCTGAGAAAGGAAAAATTCCGAGGACGGACATCATGGAATGGTATAAGGAGCGTCGAATAAAGGAATCCATTCCTGAGGCGTTGGTTTTTAGAATGGGCCTCGAGGATATATTAACAAAGGAAAGAGACTACAGACAAAGGTCGCAAAGAGGGTTGAGATTACATAGAAGGGGCGGAGATTAAAGTTCAGAGCACCGTTGGTTTTAAAGCAGGGCGTATACCCTTGGAGCACCACCACTTGTATTAGAAATATATTTGTCTCCCTACAGGGTGAAGGAAACATGTTTTAGACAGAGTAGAGTACTGGGACCGTGGGTTTAAGAAAACCTTCATTTGTGTCACGCCCCCAACTCTTTTTTTTTCTTAAGTTGAGCGGGTGCGGCACCCCCTAAGTTAACAACTTGTTCCTTGTTAATTAACTTTACGAACTATGCCTTTAACAATTCATAAGAACATGAATTACTCATTATCAATGTGCGGAAACCATTAATAACACAAGCATAATAACCATCATCCAACAAGAATATTCAAGAGTTAATCTTTGTTTTATTATATATGAATTTTGTTACAATGGCCGGGAGCAACAGCTCCACCGGCGTTTCCAACCGAGGCGGGCGCCCGCCCGTGCAAGAGCGCACGGCGGTCTGCCAATGCCTACCCAAAACTCATACAATATCGTTTGCCCGAACGTTGGGCACACCCGTGCACGCCCGAACGTTCCACAACCTGTTCTTCCCGGCGCCTTCGTCGTTTACCTTCACCCGTGGGCGGGCGGGTCGTCCACGCCCTCGCCCGTGTGCGTTCACTTGGCGGCGGGCGGACGGTCACCCGCGCCCTCACCACGTTCAGGTCTACTCGACGCTGCACCGTTCACTGCAACTGTCTCACTGTTTAACCGGTCGCTGCCCAACTCGGCGGGCACATCCCAAGTGCGACCTGCAGCACACTTCGCACTTCCCTTCGCACTAGATGTGCGCTCTTTCTCGATGTGTATTTATTGATGTTCGATGATCCAAATGAGCCTTAACCGCTCTGCACTTATACGCATCAAAGGTGGGGTGGTGGCTCACCGGCCGACCACCCAAACGCATGGTTATACACCCCTTTGGGCGCCCAACATATGTCAGCTTCCACCTTTCATTCAGGTCGGCCTCCATCGTCGTTCCATCCTCCAAAGGTGGTATAAAATCCTTGCTCATCGTCCTTTGATTTCTCTTTAAGTGTCATAACGTTCAATGGTATCGTCGCATGTTGCTCGGATGATCGTCGCATTTTCTGCGATGAACCGTCGCACCGTCGCACGACGCATGCCCGCCCGCGCTCGTCTACGTCCACCCGGCGCGCGCCCGCTCGGGCGCCCGTTGCACAAATCCCAGGGAGGTACATCCTCCCCCACCTGAAGTCGTTGTCGTCCTCGACAACATCCCAACTCCAAGCATCAATCCATGATGTCGAATCCCCTCACATATATGGAAAACATCCTGCAATGTATGTAGGCTTCCATCTCCACCATGTCTCATCTAAGTGACCAACTGTCACTAAGATAGTCCATACTAAAGTATGTCGTGTATCAGATGTCCATGACCACCGGCCAACTGCTACAATCTCTCCATGCTGCTCTCCCCATGAAAGGCTGATCCTTCCAACATCAAGCTACATGTCCACTGCAACAAAGTGTCCACTCCATCATGTCCATCATTTCCATCATGTGCAAACTACCCATGATATATCAACAAGTGTTAACACATCTCAATCATGTGCCAACATCTCATCTCAACAATCGGAAGTCCTCTCAATCCATGACAATCAACCATCATGTCACAATCTCCACATGCTGCTCCATCGTGGAAGGCTGGCCCCTCCATCTCAGGCTACATGCTTATTGAAACATATCATGTTGACCCCATCATGTGTCGTTCCCTTGTGAACCTGCTGCCATGATACTCCAACATAATGCCAACATATCTCTGTACACTGGTAACCCCCATGTCCGAACTAGTCGGGTGATCAGTCCAACCATCACGCCCAAACTATGAGAATGCACATCCTCATGCCACCATCAGTTGTTCCTCAAAGCATCCCTATCACATCTTGAACTCGATCAAGAATCCACCCATAAGTAACCCATGCTCAGGTCCATGAAGTAGTCCTCATCTCATCTGCAACATGGTCATGATGTTCAATGTGCTATATGAAATTAGCCACATCAATCCCAACATCATCCATAAGTGTGCCTCCTCCATGTGAAGAGACCATCTCATCCAACTCTCGGTTTGCCACATCTATGTCCATGAAGCTACCTCCATCACATTTGCAATGTGTCATCCCTCAAGTCATCCAAGTGATCTTAAGAGAACACTTCTCCATCAAGTGTCAAGTGTCCCAAGAGAGCACCTCATCACCAAGTCAAGTGCCTCAAGAGAACACCTTTCTCATGTCCCCATGTGCTGCCCATGATCAAAGATCAATCAGCTCCCATGTGTAAAGGTAGTTGAGTCTCGGCTCAACCCATACCCAAGTGTAGCCACCAAGGTATCATCATCATTGTGATTCCATCACCTCAAAGTGCCTCATACCGATCCTCTACATCAAGTCACTCTTTCAAGCCATGCCCATACATGGGGTTTTAAAGTGTGCATCCCATACTGCACCAAAGACTCTGCCCTCAGCTCCTCAATGCATCAGATCCTCTAAGTCCACCATATATGAAGTCCCCAAGAAGTCACAATAATCTCATGTCATCATGAGCCCCATAAACCATCCAACCAACATCTCAGCAAGCATACAAGTCTCCACCAAAAGGCCTTTGCAAGATGCCTCAGCTCTCCATGTAGTAAGAATTCCCCATGGTCTGCTCACAACTCCATCCAAGTCATGGCTTTGTTGCACAAGTGTGTACAACCTCTCCATAGTCTCATATGTAATAAGTCTCCATGTCACAAAGAAAATCCATATGCTCAACATCCATGCCTGGTTACACCTCATTGGATGCCATGAGTGACATCTCCACAAGTGCACCCACAATATGTCCCTGCATAAGACTGCCATGCTCCATGTCTCCAACCTGATGTCCATGACTAAGTTGTCCATGTAGTCCACCCAAGTACGCTCATCACAACCATCGGTCATCCCTATCCAAGCTGCCATCTTCGGTTTAGTGAACTCGGTCACCAACCATATCATCATGTCATGTCATGAGTTTCCTTCATCATAGCTCCTCCACCTAAGTGCCCATCAAGACTATGAGAAGTCCACCCAAAACATCATCATCACATGAGTCTCTCCATCATAGCTCCTCCACCAAAGTGTCCATCAAGACTATCTCTTGGTCTCGGTCATGAGAAGTCCACCCAAGCTTTGTCATTACGAGTCCCTTCCATCATAGCTCCTCCACCAAAGTGTCACCAAGACTATCTCTTGGTCTCGGCCATGAGAAGTCCACCCAAGAGTGTGCCCTTTAAACTGTCCATGAGTCATGCCGGGCACTTAGCCAAGTGGCTAAAGTACAACACACTCCTCCACAACGATCATCAAGTTCCACCCTTGTCACGGGCCCTTGTACCTTCTACCACAAGGTCACAAACAACCCCAACAAGTCCTGCAAACATCAACAATCCTTGCTTCTCCATACAAGGTCTCACCATAAGCACCCATGGTAAAATGCTCCCTAGCATCGGCAAACTGACTTTTCCCTTCCCTGCACACGGTCCATCTACCAAATGCTCAAATGAAACACATGTATCAATAGTAGTTACATCATCATGAGGTTCCTCCATGAGAGTACCCTCATCCATACATGTCTGCAAATTGCACGACCCTGGTCCAACTTGATCAAACTCAAGTTCATCCTCCATCACGGTCATGTCTGCAACATCATCGGTCATCAAGACTTCCTCTTCCTTGGTAGCACAATCTGCAACCTCAACTTGCTCCATTGTCCAACCAAGTTGAAGAAGCTCATCTTCAACGTTCTTCTCCAAGACTGCAAGCTCCTCTCGAATCCGGGGATTCTCCTTTTTCAACCGCTTCAACCTGTATAAGGTAAGCAAGAGCTTCCCTTCACATTCTTCCAAACCTGCCATGTCTTGTCCTTCGTCTTCCCACGGTTCGTACTTCGTTCAAGCGCCCAAACCGTGTATATCTGCCCACACGCAGTCCCGCTTGTCCACCTGACAAGTGCCCAAATCGTATGATCAGCACGTAGTACCGCCTGCACTACTCTACGACACCCAGTTCCAACCTTTACCAGCTTCACCAAGCACCCTGCAACCATGAACTGGCCCTTATTCCACCTATGTGAAACTAGCTTCCTTTACTTGCAAGTACCTTCTTCCACTGTCACGAGCAACCTGCTCAACCAGCTCAACCGAGCTCTGATACCAACTGTCACGCCCCCAACTCTTTTTTTTCTTCTTAAGTTGAGTGGGTGCGGCACCGCCTAAGTTAACAACTTGTTCCTTGTTAATTAACTTTACGAACTACGCCTTTAACAATTCATAAGAACATGAATTACTCATTATCAATGTGCGGAAACCATTAATAACGCAAGCATAATAACCATCATCCAACAAGAATATTCAAGAGTTAATCTTTGTTTTATTATATATGAATTTTGTTACAATGGCCGGGAGCAACAGCTCCACCGGCGTTTCCAACCGAGGCGGGCGCCCGCCCGTGCAAGAGCGCACGACGGTCTGCCAATGCCTACCGAAAACTCATACAATATCGTTTGCCCGAACCAACTATATTAGCACATTCCCTTCAACCAAAGATGCCTATGCAAGTTGGGGCAATGGCATTGCATTTAACACTTGTCCTATGGATGATAGCAAACTCGTAGATGAAAACATGACTGAGGAAGCCTATAAAGACAGTGTAAAGCCAATTTCTCTATCAACACCATTGCATGATAAGGGACTTTATAGGTGTCCAATTAATATATTTCTTTCAGTTGATTGATTGTGTTTTAATTTCATTCTCTATTCGAAAGTATGTGTGGTATCATTTGTTTACAGGTAGAAGGAAGGAAGTGAGAGTGTTGACCATATGCAGGGATCTAGGGTTTCTCATAGAATTTGCAGTCTAGAAATATGGTTCCACACAATCTCTAGGAACCAGTTAGCCATACCAAAGGCATAACATCAAATGGTTGACATATGCATGTAAGGTGCAATAGCAGGTAGATAAGCTTGTCTCATGACCAAGCAACATATTGGCAATTAGTATCCTAGGATTTCCAAGAATCCTCTGCACTCACCTAATGTCTTCTCTGCGATTATAATATAAACATTCCTCATCATAATGTCAACAACTATACAAATCTCACTTGAGCATGCAATAGCCAAAAGAGCATGAGCGAACAATGATGAAGTTCAAGAGTCATGAGGGTAGTTGAAGAGTCACAATAGGTGAACAATCACCTCATTTCTATAAGTATACCCTCAAACCTCATTTCTAGGGGACTTTTAGTACTTGAGCTAGGACTAGTCATAGATAATTGATCTATGCTTGAAAAGTTAAAGGCACTTAGCTCTTGGCAACTATTAGAGAGAGTGGTGGCGAGGCTAGGGTTTTGGCTTTGAGAGATAGTGTGAGCAACCCATGTTCCACCACTGGTCTTTGATGTTTTGATGGATATGTACTTATATTAGCAACAACATTAATGAGAATATCTCCTCTTTCAACATTGATTCCCATGCATGCCCATGTGGTTATTGATGAGCCCCAATTTTGGTACAATTCGGGCTCATTTTGGCCTACTTTACTTGCTCAAACCATTCATCTTTCTTTGCTTATGCATGCATTTCTTAGTTATTTCGTGTTGTTT
>APFE031670798.1:132498-155265 GCA_000404065.3 Pinus taeda
TATGCAGGTCTTAAAGTGAAGGAGGAGCTCATCTGGATCAGCAAGGCTGGACTGCTACAACAAGCGTTGGACCTAAGGTAAGATCGGAAAACACTTGGTTCTCATAGAATGATGTATGTTTAGAGAAGGATTGCTCTTGTTTGGTTTGTTTGTCACTGGAGAGTCTTAGACTCCTAGGGAGGTTAGGTTTGTCCGCAAAAATAACTCTTTCCGCATGACAGTCCACATTTTAAAGGTGCATAATATACTTTAAGAAACTTATTAATAATGCTCCCTAAAAACCCATTAGCCTCCAAATCCTGTAGGTCCCAATTAACCCCCTAAACATACATTAACCTCCTAACACCTTAACCCCTAAGCCATAAGCCCTTAAACCCCTAGCTCCTAAGCCCTTACCCGTGACCCCTGAACCATTAAACAATAAGCCTTTGTCCCTAAGCCCATAAGCTAGTCAACCCCTAACTGGCCTAACCCCTTAATCGACCCTAACCATAATATTCAAATAATATTTCTACACATCAAGATAACAACATAGGTTAAATATCTCCCAAAATAATATAAACATTATAATACAAAGACAATACAATTTACAATGCAACGACATATAATCTAAAATACAATATACGTATAAACATTTACAAAAAAAATATACAATACAAAGACATACAATGAATAACTTACTAACAGATGATATTCATGACTGCCTTTAGCGTGTCCATAGTCGCTACAATGCTTTTTAGTTGTTGTTATTAGAATTCCCTTTATCTTTCAAGCCCTTGCATATTTTACAATTTTCGATCCTTCGAAGCCCCTGATGTTGATCCCATGTCTCCTTGGCCTCCTTGAGGAATGTTATGTGACATTTTTCCTCGCCAAACTTTCAGTGATAATTTTCTTCAAAAATTAACCTCAAAATATGCCTACAACCTTTCAAAATTATCTCAAGTATAACAACAACGTCGAAGTTATATGATATTCAGTGAAGAAAGCCATGAATGGAAAAATTTGACATTATCTAACCACATCTTGGCATTCATTAGATATTTGACACCTTCAAACTAACATTGGATGTTCGACAGAAAAGGAAATCATGTCGAATATATGATTACCGTCAAGATTTAAAAGAAAAAAACAAAAAAAACAAAAAATACATTTAACTTTCAACTGTTTTTCAGATTTTATACATATTGTTTGATTCCGCTATTGTATTTTCCACCCATGTCTATTATTCCAAGCATTAGTGTACCTAAACCAATCAAAAGACAACATGCGTCATGACCAAAGTGGAGCACCACTGTATTTTTGGCATTATTTTTCTGGTGTGCATGCAACCATGGAGCACTAGTGATTTTGATATTAAAGAACATGTGTGTGCCATCATGGTTAGGCATAGCTATAAAAAAATATATGATAAAGTAAATTTTCACCCACCTTTAATAGAAGCTCCACTAAAAATGGAGAATAGGGAATTGATTCAACAAAATCATGTACTAAATGGTGTTTTCCTTGTAGTATCAATGTGGAATCACATGAGATAAATTTAAAAGAAATATATATAGAAAAAAAGCTATTCAATATTATAGGAAGTAAGAGGAACTCTAGAGGTTAAAATCAAGAAGCTTGTGACTAGGGAAAAGAGATCAAACCACCAAATTCATTATCAAGAGAGCCGATGAATGGAAGATGAGGAATCATGTGTATGAAAATCCCTTATGTCCATAAAGGGTCCTTCATACATGGATGAAAACATATTAGTAATGCTTCACACAAACCCTCTGATGGTTTCAAATGAAGACAAGATGATATTAGTTTAAAAAATATAATATAACAAGAGGAGATTATAAGGGAAATATAGGATTTGGGACAAGACAAATCCTTGTGGCCAAATGGTTTTAAAATACACTTCTATAGAGCTTACTAGACATATAATAAAATATGACATAATCTACATGTTGAATGGAGTTTGCATTAAAGACAAACTAGAGGTAGAAGTGAATTCCTCCTTCATGGAGTGAATTCCAAAAGAGAGAAACATGACATCTTTCTCCCAGTTTCATTTAGTTTCCTTTTGTAACACTTATTACAAGATAATGTAATGCTTCTTGCAATGTACTAATAGGGATTTTGAAAAATAGAATCAACCTCCTTGCTCTCTAATTTCATCTTAGAAATTTAAGGGAGTTGTTCATAATTGATAGCTATTTTATAATATATTTTTAGTACAAGAGGCAATCGACTCAAGAAAAACTAATAATGATTGGAAAATGGAAATTAAAATTTGCTAGGATATATTTTTTGACAAGTTTTACCATGGATTCATTACGACATGCTCATGAAGTATGGGTTCCCCCCCATTCATAAAATGGATAAAAATAAGTGTAAATTTTTCAATGGATAGGTCCTCTTGTAAATGGGCGATTGTCTCATTCTTTTTCAAAGCCAAAAAGGGAGTTTTACTAGGTTCCCCCTATTGCATATGTTATACATTCTTATGAATTCTTTTTTTGGTAAAAATTTTTAAAAAAGAGTGAGTGTGTAGGAATTTAAGAGGGATCAACATTGTAATGTAAATCAAAGATATGAATCATTCATAATTTCTGAATGATAGTCTCTTATTAGGACTTGGAGCTTTAGTCAGAATAGCACTCAAGAATTAAAGTCATTTAGAATGCCTATATGAATGTATTAGGACATTTAATCTACAATGATAAAAGCCACATTTATGGTTGTAACACTCCTCATGTTATGCAATAAATTACAAGAGTTTTAGAGTTTTTCTCATTTATCTAATAGACTCCATTTAGATATTTGAGAATCATTATCATGTTTGAACACTCTACGATAATGGACTGACAATTCATCATTAGAAAACAGCCTGATAGTAATCCTAATGGTTAAACCCAATTAGATAGGTTACATTGACAAAGTCAATTTTTTCTTCTCTCCCCATATTCTAGGGCTTAACGTTATTAGCTCTAGTAAGTTTCACTCAATATATAGGAAGGGAATTAAGGACCTTTTTATGAGGAGGGAAAACAATGATAACAATAACATTTAGTAAATTGAGATAACATGTAAGAACCATATGATAGGGGAATTTTGGCTACCAGATATTCACCCATAGCTAATTTGATCTAGGAAGCAAAATTTTTGTGGAGACTAGTCATTGGGACAATGAAATTGTGGAAGGAAGCTTTTCACAAGAAATATCTTTGGTGAAGTCACCTGCAACATCTAGATTATCCTCTCCTATATTTTTTGGCTCCCCAATTTAGATACTATGCAAATCCTCTATCCCCGCATTAGTGATCATTTTTCCTAAGTTCATGGAAATGGGAAAAATATTTGGATTTTGGAGGATAAATGATTATGGGTCATCCTCCCTTGGTTAAACATCAAGAATTATTGAGTATCAAAGAATGAATGTACAATTATAGAAATAAATCCCTATTTGTGCTTTTTGTTGGGAATAAATGGAATTAAGATGGTGGTATTGCTAGAAAGACTTTGATATCTCATGTCCTCTTTAGGGTCAAGTGACCTACTTACTCTATCATCTCCATGGGGAAATCCCAATGATGAAGAAATCCAAGGATTCCTTAGGGTGTCGATGGACAAGAGGAACACTATAAATCAAGCATGAATATGCAATGGGGGATTCACTCAATGAACCTGTGACATAGCACATGTGTTCGTGGCATAGTAAACAATACCCTTAATTTGACTACATATGGAAAATACCTCTAAAAATAACTTTATTTAACCCCCTACCAATATGAACCCAATACACCTTCCTACTTTTACTAGATATTGTAGGTATCCATTTTTTCATTAACATTTCTAATACCCCTTTATATTTTTTCATTAACTTTGAACTCCATTTTTTATACACAACATATAAAAAATCTTTACACCTTATTAAATGCTTATTATGTCATTTTTTCCTCAATATATACCACCCAATATGAACGCACGAGGTATGGTATTTCTTCCCCGGTGAATCCCTTGTGGAATATAGAACCTAATTATTGGAGCTTGAATTATCCCATCAATATATTATTTGGAAGAAAATATGGGAAAGTTATTGACTCCAAAAATTTCACTTGTCCTGCTAGATCATGGTGCATGAAAAAATCTAAACAATTGAACATCTTAGGAGGTATAGTGTTGTTGTGCCCACTCTATTGCTTCATGGAGGAGACATTAACATCTCTTTTTGGAATGTGACTTCACTCATCAATTCTTGTTTACATCCCTCAAAGATCTAAGTCAGGATATTGCAATGCCACAAGGCTAGTGATAGATGTTATTATCATGGTAAGCTTCATATCCTACTAACCTAAAAAATATAAATGTGCTTATTTTATTTTGGTTAGCCTTTCGAAAATTCTTCTTGCGGAAGGTATAGTTAGTAAGAAATCATCTCATCTTCTGACAAGATTCAATCACTTAAATGTAGTGGCAAGTCAAGCTATGGCTCTTCTACTAGACATGGTATGGGATAATGGAATAGGCATAGCCAACACTAAATATTTTAATGTATATAAAAACATGGTTAAACCCTCTTCTCTTTGGTTTTACATCTACTTACAATCCTATCATTAAAAAAATCTCCCAAGTTTCCTATTTGCAACTAGGATTCATGGGAAAGGAATTCCAACAATGGAATTATCTAGAAGGAAACATATTGTATATTTCAATTTGGAATATAACGAAAAATTGGGGGTGGTAGGTGTAAGGGAGAATAAATTTGACCAAGGGAGAATATATTTCACGCCAAGTAAAATGTAGAAATGAACTTTATTTGGGGTCTAGTAATTTCCTCCAATTGAATTATGAAGTTGAAACATTGGTATATTTCAAGGTGTTCATTTAATCAAAGAAAAGTATGCATCATGTAACTATAGTAGGCATCTCCTCAATCATTATAAGGTCCTTTTTATAGTGCTCTATTCCTGAAAATCCTTTCTTAATTTTGTTTTCAAAGAATGATAGATTTATTCTATCACTTTGAAGAAATTGTTTCTTTCAAGTGTTGCAAACACATAATAAGGATGTCAATCGCCTCCTAAGTATGGGGACATCCATGAATGATGGTCAATTAGGGGGGTGATCTTCTTTAACGTACTTGTATCCTATGATATTAATCAACAATAAACCCATAATGAATATCGTGCACATGTGTCAAGTTCAATGGCCTTGCAAACGATTAATATGGCCATTAATAGACTTCACTCACTAATGCTACCATATTTCAATGCCTAGGATTAATAGGAGCATGTCGATTCAATTTTTGAATGGCCTTATTCAGGTTAAAGGGTGCGTCAACAAAAAATTCTCTCTCCTCCCACCCATTTCTAGCCTTTGTGGTTCAAACTTTGGGGTCTATTATGGTTGTCATAACCCTATGATTGTGATGGGTGAATCACCTTAAATCTCCTTTGTGGAACTTAGTTCCTCTAGTGATTCACATTCTATTTTGGATAACCTCCACTTTGTAAAAAGGATGGGTTGGTGTAGGAAGAATTTATGTGTAATGTGTGAGTTGGTGGAGGTCAACATAAGTGTGAAATGGTGAAAATGGGGGGTGATAGAAGCTCAATAGTCTAGAGTATCCTTAGACCTCTCACGATAATTTTGGCAAATTCATGGGAGGAAAACTTGTTGGTGGAACTTCATGAGCAAGAGTGGAACATTGTTCATGTTGTTACTCAATTAAGAAAAATGAAAGAGTTGGAGAATGAGTTTAGGGAATTTAAGAAAGTTCATAAAAACAAGTATTCAGAATTAGACTGTTGTCTAGAACTTGTCATTTCTCTAGTGACACATATTGTTGGTTTCCTAAATCTACCTCCAAAAATTCTTCAATCCCCTACTCCTTCTACTTCTAAATCTTCAACTTCAAGAATGAAAGTGTGGAGCCTCAGCACAAAGAAAAATTGAGATTGGAAGAGACATCAATTGGTCATATAGGCTCCAACACAATCAGGAATGGATGCACATTTTAAGGATGGCCACAAGAAAAACCAAGTGCTTAAAAACACCCTATGTGGGGCAACTTAAAAATAAAAATAAAAAATCCATGGTGAGAATGTTTTATCATATTGTTTGCTAATAGGGTAGTTCTATATGCAATATATCTACATGGCAATTCAACATGGTTATTGGATAAATAACTACAAGACTTTTTTGAAAAAAGGACTTTGTCATTTTGCTCATAAACTACAACCATCCTTTTACCAATTTGTATTAAAAAACTATCCACTTCAACCGTAACTCCTTTTTATAAAGAAATATTGTTCATTATTGTGAAACAAATTTCCATTTAGAAAATCATACATACTATAGTATTTTGTTCACTGTATAGTTGTTAACTTACATAATACTATGGAGGTACCTTGTGAGTTTCTATGTATTGGAATGATAATTGATTTGAAGGGTGAAATCAATATACATGTGTATTATTCATTTATTACTTCTGATTTTCATTTTTTCGACTATATATATGATTATTGCATTTTCAAAAATATTCATTTATGTGATTAAATGCGTTCATGTATAAATTATTAAATGAAGAGAAACATAAGAAAACAAGCATCTAGGACTTTTGGAAATTTTGATATTATCATACTTTTCCACACTTTTGACCCTTATATTAGAGGCCTTAAATCATTGTTATGTGCACCTCAAAGTAACTCTATATAATCACGTATATTTGTGGAGGTGGTTTTATGTTGTTGCATTTCACTATTTGAACTTTAAAATGTGGAATAGATTCTACATTTAAAAGCATGTGTTTATGTTTGTCTTTTATGATTACTAGTTAGGCATGCAAAATAACAAGGTAGGTTCTCATAACGGTCTTGGTAAACATTAATATATATTCATGTTATATAACCTAATTGACTTGTGTGGGGTTTTATGGGTTTAATTCATGGAGAGGGGTTAAGAGTGTGAGCCATTTGTGAGGTAAATAAATTATCCCAAGCCGTATCCAAAATAGATTGAATCTCTCACAATCCTGGTGATAATAAACTATCCTAAGAATTTTCATGTTTAATTGGATCTCTCACAATTCCAATGATAATAAGAGTCTCTAAACTTAACTAAATCCTATCTCAAGAGTTTCCAAACTTAACTAAATCCTGGTGAGAATAAACTATCCCAAAAAATTTCAAGCTTGACTAGATTTCTCACAATCCTAGATACAATAAACTATCCCAAAAAATTTTCAAGCTTGACTAGATTTCTCACAATCCTAGATACAATAAATTATTCCAAAGGATTTGTGCAACGGACAAACAATAGAAGATTGATTTGGATTTACTTTAAAGGCATCCCAATTTCTGATGACTGCAAATGTAAATAAACAGATTAATCATTGACCTGATATAAGTAAACAGTTTGGCCAATTCCATGGAAGAAAATGAAAGGCAATACGTTAATCGAGGAATTTGGCAGTGAACCCAAATCATGTTACGTGTCGACTGTGAAAACTGAAGGGATGGCAATTGTGTTAATAATATATGAGTAATCAGCAGACAAACAGTGTATTGAGTGCCGTGTCAGAAGCGGATGCCATGGTTGTGGCTGTCAGCTTTGGCGGAGCTGATCCTCCTGACCTCTTCTCTTTTTCTTTCTATTTTCTGTTTACGTTTCAGAACTTTCCCACATAAAAATAAGGGGAGAAATATTTAAAAAATTCCTAAAGGAAGCCGTTGATTCAGAGGAGGGGGCCTGCCATTTCAACAACAAAGTCAGCAGAGTGAGAGATAGAGATTCTCAGGTCATCATGCGCGCCGAATCGTCTCCTTCCGTGATTTCTTGATTTATGTTTTGTTGGTGATGCATGAATGGAGGAGTGAATGATGGAGATAGGTCCAAAGTTCGATTTCACTGCCAGTCTGTGCCAATGCATTCTGACTGTCCCCTTCAGCCTCCAGGCCTGTGCTGTCACGAGAGTTGATGGGCCTCTCTTTTCTTTTATTTCCTTTTCTACAACATTAATGGTGTCTCACAAGGAAGAAGCCTTTGCAATGATCTACATGCATCATGCATTCCTGTGTCAATAATGTCACTAGGCTGTGTCTTTTTTTGGTCCAATCGAATGACATAACTTTTGACAAAATTATATATTCAAATAGTTGAAAATGAATTCAAACTTTTTGAAATATTTAGATATTTGATTTCTATGGATTATATCACTGAAACTAAATCTAAAAGTCTAAAAATTTCCAAATTTCTACGATATTTCAGTAATTAAAAAAAAAAACAAAATATCTAACAATTAGACTACAATATAGTGGTACAATGAATAGAATCAAAAAACCAAAACATCTTACAATTACACTACAAGAGAGTGATACAATGAATAGAATTGTTTGCTCATTATTGGGATGGACACCATGAGCTTATTAGTATGTAGTCCTAGGTAGGATAGATGGATTCTACACATTATAGGTTCACAGAATAATAGTCATTTCACATTCTCGACTCCATTGCCTAATGGAAATTAAACTAAATCAAAGGATGATCCTTGAAATTTTGGATTTTGACCCTTTTTTTAATGCATATAAATAATTTCAAACAATTAAATTGCGCAATTGCTCATGGGTTTTTGTGGGCTTTGGTCCTATCATATTTTTTCCTAAAATTTTATTGGGAGAAGTTGAATATGGGAATTATAATATAAAGTTTTGGGTAATTTTACTGGCAAGGTAGATCATTCTTCTATTCAATATTAGAACTAGACCCAATCTTATTAGGAAAAAAATTAAACAGTTTAAAAGTTAAATAATATATCACTTTGTAATAATGTGGTTAGAGAGGGGTTTTAATATACTTATTGGTATGCATCTTCTGTTGAAATCCTAAGCTCTGACTCACTCGACAATGGTGACCTTGGAGGGGTCTGCTCCCCTTCCTCCTCCCTTGCCTTCCTCCTCCGAGGACAAAATGAAGGCCTTTGAGTCCTTGATTTTGGTATCGTGAATTGACCTAAATAGAAGGAGGCTCAATCAAAGTTTGTTAAGTGGGCCGAGGCTATCCCTTTTGTATTTCTCCATAATGGAGCGATTAGTACAACTCTTTTCTTTTCACACCATGGCCTAGTGGGAAAATTTACGAGGATGTGGCCATCTCCCCGATCAATGGAATCCTGGCTCGAGCAACCCTAGAAGTCAAAAATGAAAGGGGGTCTCTGCTTCTATGCTTGCAGTAACTAATTTTTTGCATTTTTATTTGATTTTAAGGAGGACAAGGATGTTATTTTTAGAAACGAGCCATATATCTTTGGATGGAATGTATTTGAATCTGTGGTATCCTTATTTTAACCCAGATGAAGATATTCTGATAATGATCCCAGTATGGGTTAAGCTCCCCTATCTTCCTTTGTCCCTTTGGAGCGATGACGACTTAAGAAAAATAAGGAATGGGGTTGGAAAATATCTAGATCAAGCCAAACTCAAGGGTTCACAGTTTGCTTGCACTAAAATATGCATAGAAGTTGATTTGGAAAAAGGGATGCACTCAAAGATAAATCTAACTCTAGGAGGATGGACTCATTTTCAAACATTGGATTATGAACAGATTCCATTTCAGTGTCGATTATGCCATGAATATGGGCACATTGCTAGAGATTGCAAGAAGATTAGAGTTAGTAAAGGCCCTGATCCGACTGCAGATCAACAAGAAAATTGGCAAGTTCGAAAATAAGGGAACAATAAGGGCAGGCCTAATGGGAGCAAACCTCGGTTTGTTCAAAATAAAAATGGATCTCCCTCTTCTTCAAACCCGTATAATTCTTTGCAGAATCTATAGGATAACGAACAAGGGAATTAAGGAATAGGGTGAAGGAGATAGTTCTTCAAGATGAAAGGAGAGTCTAATCCTTTGAAGAAATAAAAGAGGAAGAATTTTGCCACTTTAGAGCCCTTTACAAGCTAGAGCAAGAGGTTGATGTGGATTTGGCTCACAATTTCCTTCAATGTGTTCCCACGGTGGTATCAGAGCCCTCCAATAGATCCTTGGTAAGTGAGATCGGAAAAAATGAAGTTGTAGAAGCCATATGGAGTCTGGATCTTGATAAGGCCCCTGGCCCACATGGATTCCCCATCTACTTCTTTAGATTTTTTTTTTTTTAATTAAGAAGGATCTATTAAGAATGTTAATAGCTCGTGATTCAAAGAGATATTGAATGGAGCTACAAACTCAACCTTTTTAGCTTTCATTCCCATAGAATCAAACCCAATCAACTTTTCTAGATTTTGACCCATCTCTTTGTGCAATTCTGCTTACAAAATTTTGACAAAAATTATAACTTCCAAGTGGAGGAAATTACTTCCTTGATTTCATTTCTTAGAATCAAGGAAGATTTATGAAGCAACTTCAAATATTAGATAATATCATTTTAGTTCAGGAGGTGATTCATTCTAGTAAGGAAGCAGGAGAACGAGGTATGGTCATCAAGATCAATATAGTTAATGCTTTTGATCCAGTGAAACATTCCTTTCTTTTTCTAATATTACAGAAATTGGGATTCTACAAAGATTTTTTATTAGATGTATTAAATCTTGTATTTTTTCTCCCTAGATTGCTCCCTTGCTAAATAGATGACCATAATCCTCATTTAAGGCTTCTAGGGTTCTACAACACGGGTGTCCATTATCTCCCCTCATGTATATCATCATGGCTTAAAGTTAAGCCATAATATGGAATTGGATAGACAAGAAGGTAAGTTGATGGGGCTCACTATAGCTTTCCATGTTAAGCAGGTAAACCATTCTTAGTTCGTTGACGTCACTCTTCTACTGGTTGGAGCTTCTAAGATCATTTCAATAAGATTCAAGAAGGTTTTGGATTATTACTTCCATCTTTCTGGAGGTCAAATCAATAAAAAGAAATGTCAAGTATCTTCTTGAAATTATGATGAGTTAACACTCACAGAAATTACTATAAATTTTTAATTTCCTACCAACTCAAACAGGAGAGCCTTTAAATATCTGGGTATTCCTATTTCATTGGGAGTGACCAACACAGATGGGTGGGACGAGGTTTTGGAGAAAATGAAAAAGCGCATTCAATCCTAAGGAGCACAATGATTAACTACATCAGGAAACATGTGTTAGAAAATCAAAAAGGCTGTAAATATTTTCTCGATCTTGATAATTAATTTTGATGTTTCTTATTATTACGATTATTTATATCTTCTTTCTTTAGTTCATCAAGCAATTACCAAAAGAAACAATACATAAAACAATGGACACAAGATGTAGGCACATGCCAGGGAAAAACCCCCTTGGAGGAGAAAACCCAATCAAAGTAATTCTTCCTTTCAATAGTATTCATTGAGACTCTTCACCCTAGACCTTGACCATACCTTCCCTCTACACCAAGTCAACCTCCAGAAGATTGACCTCTTCCCAGGAACTTCGACTATGCAGTAGCCAACAACTTCCAGCAGTAGTCCAACTTGGAAGATTTCGTTCTCCCAATCCAGAGCACGAAATAGAGTGAAACCACCACCAAAATTTCCATTTTTCTCTTCTCCTTAGACTCCCCCAAACTTTCATTCACTTTGACTTCCAAGCAATAGACTTTCCCAGCTATCCACTTTTCACTTCTGCCCAACAACATGAATTTTGCACTTATGCCCAATAGATGAGAACATGATAAGTGATGCGGCAAATGAATTTGTAGTCATTCCTTTTATAGGCTTCTTGTGGGGTAGAATGGGTCCTTAGGCCGATTTGATATTCTCTTAGGCCGACATGGTGTGGAGGTTCCATAATTCATAGTTTACTCAATAATAAACCTTTTTACATGATTCAAAAGCCTAAGAAGGGTCTCTTTAAATGTACAATAGTTCTATATACTCACAATAAATCCTAGAAGTCCTCAATGGTGACTTTGACCTAAATCATGGTGACCCAAGCATGAAACCCATGCTTTAATAAGTCACAATAATAATAATAATAATAGTTTTATTTATTCCTTTGATAAGTACATTACATAATGACTCAAGTACATTATTGAAGACCAAACATAGTTAATTTTTCCAACACTCCCTCTTAACTAGCAAGATATTCTTAATGTACATATATAATGGAAGATCTCAAACTATATGAACCATGTAGATATTTAGGCACCACAATGCCATGGACTAGATTCCTAACCAGGGCAATCTATCCAACCAGTCACTCAACAATTTAGGCACTGCAATGCGATGGACTAGATTCCTGACTAGTGAAATCTATCCAAGTGGGACTAAGCTAGACTCAAGCTTTTAGCCTCTCTAGGTACCATCAGGCTTACTTTCTAAGCACCAACCCAAAATCCAGGTATGTAACCAAAACATAGCTCAATAATGAACACCATATTTCCAACTTCGGGGACTCATACATCAACACAAAGTATCAACTATATGTCTCCCCAAGCAATGTTGCACTTGTAAAGCCTCAACACTCCTTGATATGGCAGATCAAGAATTTCCAATCTCTCCCAATCAAATGGATTGGTGACCAAAATGCTATCAAATCCTTCAAGAGATTCACTTGTACAAACACAACCCCAATAAATAATATACTTTCACATGTACATAATCAAATATAAACCTTTGGGGTCTTCCAGGAAACATATGTTTCTTCTTAACTTTCCATAGTAGGACTATCAACTGAATCTTTGACAAAAGATTCCTCAATCATACATTTTCCTTCCAACTTCATATACAACAACATATTCTTCAATCGGATATTGTTTTCCTTCTTTTAGAAGCACTTCATCTCCAAATTTCTTTTCATGTTCGTGGCCTTCAATCAAACTGACGGTTGTTAGTCTTGGTCTAGTGCATGACACATGAAGTAGAGAAACATATTTATCACTCCCTCTCACCCAGGAAGCACCTCTTTATCTAGAGTCCCTCTTAATATTAGGGAGTTATCTTATATTGATGCTTCCTCCATTAGATCAACTTCTTCTTTTTGACATCGAAGAATTTTTTGTTCGTGGCCTTCATTCTCCAAATTTATTTTCATGTTCGTGGCCTTCAATCAAACTGACAGTTGTTAGTCTTGGTCTAGTGCATGACACATGAAGTAGAGAAACATATTTATCACTCCCTCTCACCCAGGAAGAAACTCTTTATCTAGAGTCCCTCTAAATATTAGGGAGTTCTCTTATATTGATGCTTCCTCCATGAGATCAACTTCTTCTTTTTGACATCAGAGAATCTTTTGCGGATTCCAACCATTTCATCAGAGTTATCATCATCCCCATCATGCTTATCACATCAATGAGTATCTTCACAAAATTGAAGGTTGTGTACATGCACAACTTAAATATAAAATACAACCAAATCTATAGAAGCATGATGTTAGCCATACAGAAGAATTTCAACTTTATTCATATCAAACACCCAAAATTTTAAACAATAGACATATACTCTTCAACATTTTTCCAGGGACTTTATACACCCTACACTATTTCATAACAACATTCATTCCATATAGGCTTTCAATAAGTCTTCCAAAGGTATGGCATACCTTACTACAACATATAGCAAACCCTAGAAACCATTCACACAAATATAGATCTTCAAAGTGTTTGACAACCTTTCAAAACATATGTGTTATACTTCTCACTAGGGATTCATACAATCATAGATTTCATACAAACATATTCATCAGAGTCAATCACAGCTTGATCATTAACTTGACCATCTTCCACTAGGGTTAGTTACAACCCCTATATTTTGAATCATCAAACAATCACTACATGACCAACTATCACTAGGGTTAGTTGAAAACCCTATATTTCCAAGAAATCATGAGACGTGACCAAAAATTCAAATTTCAACAACTTTTCACAAATCTCAATTCATCATATTTCAGAGATTTTACTTTGACTAAGGTTGAATTCCAAAACCTTAGAATTCCATTTTCACAGTCTCAACAATCATCACATACATAAATATCAGATTATTATCTTTCATGCTAGACAATGTCACTACTAGGATTTAACCACTAAACCCTAGATTTTCATTTCCAACGATCCATTAATAGATTTCAGGTTGTTATATCACACATACTAGGCAATTCACTAGGGTTTAGCTACAATATCCTATATTTCCAAATATCATCATCCTAGAATTTCACACAAGGACTTCCATAAAATCCTAAAAACTCGTGACCATCAATTACTAGGTCAGTACACATATCTAGGAATTCATAACCATACATATGCATATCATATGTCCATAAATAAATTTTATCTCAACCAACCTAGGACTTCAACCAAAAGGACATATCTATATAAGCCTAGACTTTATCATCATGTAAATATATCATATGTGTTAGTCAAACCCAACTTCACAACAATATCAAATAAGAGTTTAGGCACATAATCAATTTGACTACACTAGGGTCTGATCAGACAAACACACATATACCAAAGAAAACATTTCTAAAACAATGTAAGGGTCTTGCTCACACATTCCACCAAACCCCAATGAGCTAGGGTTCCAATGTAGAATCACATATTCCACCAAACCCTAATAAGCTAGGGTTCCAATGTAGAGGCATAGCAAACCCCACATTACCAAAACTTCAAAGATTCAGTATTTTATACCTCATCATTCAATCCTAACAATTTAGGATTTCCTAATCATACCAAAATCCCCAAAATGACTTCATCAATAGAACTTCAACTAGCATTTCACAATATCCCTATGCAACTTAGGATTTCATACATTCACATTAGCATATCGTTCGATTAGGGTTTTCCAGAACCTGTCTAGGGTTCTACATAGTCAATCAAGAATATGAGTGGGATGGGTCAATTTATCAAGAGATGAATCACCCAAATGAGAATCATTCGGATTGAGTACAGCTAGTCATTAACAAAATTAGTAATAGATAATCAAATGAATACTCCTTTCAATTAGTTTATTCAAGACATACATTTTTTTCTTAACCGACCTTGTCATGAGAGATCCTCCTTGCAGATGTTTTCCCTAACCAAGACAACAGAGGGAAAAAGGTGATTAGTATTTAATATAACCAAAACTAAATGAACCCAAAACCGAAAATAAATGAGATACTTATCTTTGAGAGTTGTTAGGAGCTCCCTCCAAAGCGTGAGGGAAACCTACAAACTTAACGTAATACAAAAATGTATTTTCCAAAGATATGTTAAAAACCTATAAATTCTAGAACATATAAAACAAGATATTTAAAGAAAAGTACTTAATAGTGTAAATCCCTAATGTTGGGTTCTTTAGTCTTGACTTTCTTTGAGTCTCCTTCTTCACAAAAGTTGGCTTCATCTCTTCCTCTCTTCTTATTCCTTGGATTCTCAGGGAAGTCACTCTTGTAGTGACCTTTCTTATGACATTGATAGCACTCTATCTAAGACATGCCAATTTTATTTCTTCGTCCCTTCAATCTATTTCCTTTATGATGAGAAACATAAGCATTTGATACTTCTTCAAAATTGGAAACCATTGATATCCTTAATTCTTCTTGACTCTATGTGGTCCATAGCTCTTCAAAGGTGGGAGCTACTTTCCAACTGTTGAGACTTGAAGCAAAATCACTCCAAGAGGGTGGAAATCCTAATATAGCAGTGATCACCAATTCTTTATCCGGAATAATCTCATCGATGGATAAAATATCATCCCTGAGTCTAGTTATCTTTACATAGAAGGTTGCAACAATATCTTCTTGAGTCATCTTTGTATTCCTCTGCTCATTCTTCAAAATAGATACTTGACCAATGTTCTTAATAGTGAAAAGCTTCGACAAGGCTTCATACATCTCTTGAGCATGATCGATGTTAGCTATGAATGGGAAAAGATTGAATTTTATCCCTTCTACCATTAGAGTCATAGCCACCAATTCTAAAATTTTAATTTCGCTTTGTCGGCATCACTGACTTCTTCTATAGGCTTGTCACGCGGAATGAGTCGATCTTGTGGACAAGATAGACCTTCCTAGAATCTAAAGAAGACCTAATGACAAGCAAACCAACCAGCCACTATCTTTCTCTAAATGTGCTTTTGTAAATAATGGCAAAAAAGTGTGTTTAAGGCCTACCTTATGTCTAATGCAAGTTTGGGGATGCCCTCGCTCCTTTGATCCAAATGAGTTACTTTGTCGCGAACCTGCAAACGCAAACAAGGCAAACAAATTAAATAGCACCTGAAAAGCCAATATCATAAAAAATATTTAACATGAAAGTCAAGGAGTCCATGAAACAAATAACATGAGATACGTTTTGAGAAAAATGAGTCTGATTGTATTAATTCAAAAGAAGAAGAACTTTACAACCTTTGCCTTGACGCTGTACAAGCTCCTCCCAGGGTCCAACAAGAAGTATCCTCTACTTTGACAAGTTTCACTCACTCCCCAATGAAGCCAAAAGGTATGTGATCTCTCCTCTTAAGCTCAACTAGGAAGTCTTGATTTCACCAGCATTTACCCTCAAAATGTTCAGCTTCTAACCTCTCCAGCAACTAACCCAATGCCTTCAATTTATAGTGCAATGGAGGGAAGTTACTAGGTCCTCCTTCAAAGGGATAGAATCCTCCTTCAAAGGGATAACTCCTCCTAACAAGGGATTAGCTCCTTCTCTTTTGGGATGCATGAACCACCTTGGAGCGAACAATCCACGTCAAAATTCCTTCTAGAATCATCTAGAATTAACCCAAAAATGGTTTGTTAAGATAAAAATTGCGCCTTTTGACTTTCACAGGGGTACACACCCTCCCCTTTATAGACCGAGCGTATAAGTATGCAGGCAATATGAACAAAGGGTGCGGGCCTGCAGGCAAAAGTGAGAGAAAGTGCGGAACCAGAGTTACATTGTTTTTTGATGTCTTTCTCTCATTTCCAAAGCTTATTTTGAAGAGTTGAGGTCTGAGACTTGCTTAGGAGGACAGTACAAGTGATGATAGACCCATACTGACTGGAAATAATCAAGGTGACGATATTTTTGTGTAACAGATTGCCCCCTAAAGTGCGAAGTCTGTAGTAGATGAGGATTTCATTTATCATTTAGGAAGAGTGAAGTACTTTATCATTTCGAGGATCATCTCGCGGAGGGCCCGGTTGGAACCTGTAAAAACATTCAATGCAAAATATATATATGAGATCATATCATCGCTGAGGTAGGCATTCCCATACTCAGATAAAAACTCACTAAAAACACTAACTACTGCTCTGATATAGGAATGATCTTGTAACACATCATAAGTATAGACACATGTGGACACAGTATGGACACAGCCATCTGTTTATGGATAGTCCATAGTATAATGAATACAAAATTCCTCGCAACCTGGATGGTGGAAACTAGATCTAGGGTCTTCATTTCTACTTCCCGAAACAGTACGATTCTATCCATGCGAATGAATGTGTCAAAGTCGAACATGGTAGAAACCGCTTGATTACCCAGTCAATGACGTAAGCTGTTAACAAGCGTGAGAGAAACCACCAATAATGACAATGGCTCTCAAAGTACTCAGTACAATCCATGAGATGTGATAAGATGTGTTGATGTCGAACATGTCACGGAATCCTTTGATCGAAAGTCAATGATGCAAACTGTCGTCAAAGGCAAGAAACCTGCCATTGAGGCATGCAGATCTCAAGGTACTGACAATTTCTCGATCATCTTTCTAGATAATGAGTTGAAGTCGATAGAAAGAGATCCGTCGTAGGCAAGCCCACAACATGAAATCGTAGATCAAGTTGAAGAAATTTATTTGCAGGGACTGACTCAGGGATGGTCAAGATGGATGACAGACATTTTGCAGATGAATAGCTTATTTGCACTGACCTCTTGAACACATAACGACACGACAGATGGTTTGGTGACAATTGACCCAAAGTTAATACCCAGAAACCGGCTGAAGACTTTCAATGTGGTTTGATCAACTATTAGGCAAAGGATTTCCCAACCCAGGTAAATGAAAGTGTCGTGTTCAAGAGTGGTTACAAAGTATGACAAACAACTTCATTTTTCTCTCTTTTTCCCCCACCATTTCTGGCAAGTACCTCTTTATTTTTTACAAGCTTGAGGAGGATAACATATGCTTGATTATAAGCTCACCCTTCGGGTGAGTCCAACTTAGTTTAAATTCGAACCCTAAGAAGGATTGGTACGTTCCTGTTTGTAATTGAACAGGTCCTTTACTGTCGAAATTTTAACGAGTCCAGTATAGGAGAAACTCGACGTTTTTCATTTTTAGAGAGTTTGAAAAAACTTAAGAAGACTCCAGGGTTGACTTTTTCGTAAATTTTTGTCTCCCAAGCCCAAAAAAGGTATAAAATAATACTTGAGAGAACCGCTTGATCTTTTACGACCAAGGAGTACTTTTCATCATTAGTGTCTTCGATCCGAAAAAGTAAAAAAGTGATCAAGGACACGTTGTTTTATAACCAATATCGAATTTGAAACAACAAAAATCTGGCAATCTTTTTATGTTTTTACGATCGGAAAAGAGCTGTAAATGGATCGTCTTTTAATTCTGTTTTAACGAGCTTAAAAGAAAAACTCGGCAATCTTTTCATGTTTTAGGAGTCAGAAAAGAGCTTAAAGGTGACTATCTTTTTTGCCGAAAATGATAGATTTCGCCTGAATAATCCGTTATCTTGCACAAAAACACAAGCATTACTCATACCTGTTTGAAGTGGATAAAAATGTTGCAAGAATACCTTTTCAAAGTGAAACATAAACAAATTTGCAATTTATTTACTCAAAAAACTTATAAAAAGGGGATTTTACCATTCATTTTTACCATTTGTGATTTGGGTGAGAAAATAGTGCTTTTGCTCAGAAAACTTCCCGTGAACATTGCGGAAAATCCAACCATCGGAATCGAACACCGCCTTCTCCAGGTAATCCACATCATCCTACTCTTCATTTTTAACCATTTCAATTTTCATTTTAGTCTTTCATTTCATTTTTTGGGAGGGTTTTTAGGCATAAAACCCGCGCTCGGGGTCCGCAGGCTTACCACTGCGGACCTGCGGACACCGACTTTTTCTCCATTGGGAAAAAGCTCGGGGTCCGCACCTTACGTGTAGAAAAAGTGCGGTCCCACACACTGTGTCTAATACTTATGGTGCGGTCCTCACCGTGAGGGTTTTTAACCCAAAATTTCTCAAAAATAGACCAATGAAAACATTTTCTAGCATTCTAATTCATCTTTATGCTTGATGTAGGTAGTACATCATGCTAGATTGGCACGAACGAGAGCACGAGGACGTGGATGCTATCGCATGGAATCATCAGCCTTCACTTGGTGCTTTGAGGGCGTGCGACTTGTACAAATACTGGGCCATTCTTGGCATGAGGGCTCAGGTGGATTTCTTACAGTGGATGGTTGACAGATGGAGCATTCAGGACCAGTGCTTCTTTATTGGCGGCCACCAGCTCGAAATTGAGCTGGCGGATATATATTTCTTGACTGGTTGGCCTAAGAGAGGCGCTGACTTGACTCTGTTCGGGACTAGGGTAGGTGGCCAGTCTGTCGATAGCCTCCGGTTAGAGTACTACAACAGCCAGGCTAGAGACAAAGGGATAGATATAAAGACCATATCCCATCCTGAGCTCATGGTGATTGCGGTCACTGTTACTAGACTTTGCGGAGCTGCTGCATTACATATTGCCACCGGATCCCAGATGCATATGGCAGTTGATTGCTTCCGAGGGACCATCTTCAACTGGTGCGATGTGTTGGCCAATGTGAAGGGCCAACTGACTAGGGCCAAGAACGGACGACTTAAGACTTTTGGTTATGGGGCTTTAGTCGTGAGTTTTGGCCTGGAGAGGGTTCCTATGCTGATCCCGCAGCACCTTACTGTTGGAGCTGGGCTTCCTCGAGAGCCCAAACTGATGCGATGGGTCACAGTTATGGCCCGTCATCCTGATGAGGGGACCGAGGTCGTTCGGTTCAAACCTGAGTATTTCCAATGGTTGGAGAACTAGGTTTTTTCTATTCAGGACTTCCCTTATGCTGGGATTGATTTTCGTGGAGACCCAGACATGGCTCTTCCTCCAGGAGAGCAGTGGATGACTCAGGTAAAATCATTTTTTCAACATTTTCCTAATTTTAATTTTTTTTTTTTTTTTATATCATCCCAAAACTGATAGTAAGAATTTTCAAAATGCAGATGTGGGCCCACAGCGACTAGCCGCTCTCTGGCCTTACGAGAGAAAACAACCAGTTGCACCGGCTCCAGCCCCATAGGATGAATCAACGAAGACCTTGGCCGAGCTGGAGAGTCATTTAGACCGCCTGACAGGGGACATTCCCGAGACCAGTATAGATGACATCCCTCTTTGACTTCAGCGTTACGTGATTGGAGTCCCAGGACCCTTCAGGAGGTTCCTTTGCAAGGTGGCCCGTGCAGTGGTTTCATATCGAGATCATCACCAGTGATGGGATGATCGCCTATTGTAGTCACATGTGACATTTTTGTTTTTTTTACCTACCATTTTTGCCGATCATAAGGTGTTCTTCAACCTATGATCGAGGACGATGTATTATTTTGACACACTCCTATATATATGATATCGTTATTACTAGCTTGTCTTGTTAAACATGTTATGGAATGTTTTTAAATTTACTTGTATGATTTTTGCACATGTCTACTTAACATTTGAGAAGAAATTGCATCTGCTAATGTATATAAAGATCTTGGAATATGCTGATATTCAATATAGTCAAATTCACGTTCCAAGAGACGCACTCTCAAAAATAATCTTAATAAAACCGGATTTCTAATGGCGTATACCCTATTAAGTTGTAATACAACGAGTTCAGAATCCAACCTTAC
Source organism: Pinus taeda (assembly GCA_000404065.3). Classification (NCBI taxonomy): domain Eukaryota; kingdom Viridiplantae; phylum Streptophyta; class Pinopsida; order Pinales; family Pinaceae; genus Pinus; species Pinus taeda. The sequence continues at coordinate 153,336 of APFE031670798.1, forward strand.
TATCAAACTCCGAATCCCAAATGAAATAGATTCAGATAATAACTCAATCACTGCACTATACTCTGCAATGTTGTTTGTTGTTTGACCGAGGCTTACCCCATGCATAGATACCAACTCGTCAGAGGGCGAATAGATAACCCAAGCTACGGAAGAAATATTTCGTGTACTACAACAAGCGCCATCAGTGAAACCAATATATGTTTGGAGAGGCGTCGACATCTTCGACATCAAACGTAAAACCAAGATAAGCAGGAATAATGACGGAAAACTCATTCTTTAAGCTAAGCACACTTTAATCTAAAACACACCAGCTAGAAGAAAAAAAAAAACTAACCTAACTAAAAAATCTCCACACTCGTTTTAAGCATAATACCTCTTCAGGTAATGACCATTTCGGGGTTTACCTAAAGAGACCCCATCAAAGTCTACCAATTTATAGGCCCCTTTCGCTAGCTTTCGCTTGACAACAAAGGGACCATGCCACATAGGCATGAATTTTCTAGCGCCTAATTTATCATTTGCTTGATCGTACAAAAGGACTAGATCTCCTTCCGAAAAAATTCGAGGGGTCACATTTCGGTCATACTGAGCTTTAATACGTTTGGCATGAGATTCTATCGCTAATGTAGCATCGCGGTGATTCTCATCTAGCTGAGCCAAGTATAACAAACGTCTTTCCTCTTTGGAAGTAGGTGGAAGTAACTCGATGGCCATTCGCAATGACGGGATTTCGCACTCAATAGGTAACACAGCTTCCAAACCATAAACTAGTTGGAAAGGAGTGAACCCTGTTGATGTTTTAACTGAGGTTCGATATGCCCACAGTGCTGAAAATAGAATGTTATGCCAATTCGACCGATGAATCCCAATGATTCGTCAGATCATGATGACTAGAACTTTGTTGATGGCTTCAACCAGGCCATTAGCTTGTGGATAATAAGCAGTTGAACTGTCGTGTCGCAAACCAAGTTGGCCTGTGAGTTCTGTCATCATAACGTTTCGAAAATGATGCCCATGGTCAGTGATAATCGCTTGTGGAACACCAAACCTAGTAATGATATGATTGAATATGAAAATCGCAGCTGTTTTGCCGTCTGCCTCAAATGTAGGCATCGCCTCGGCCCACTTGGTAAAATAATCTACCGCAAGGATAATGTACGCATGCCCCCCAGCCGAGTGAGGTTTACAAGTGATAAAATAGATACCCATTTGGCAAAAGGACCAACGGTAATGATTGAGTGGAGAGGAGCAGGAGGAGCGCGTACCTTTCGATCAAAAATTTGGCAATTGTGGCATTTTCGGACTGCAATAATACAATATTTAAACATAGACAACCAGAAATAGCCTGTGTGCAATATCTTTTGGGTAGTGGCATACCCCGAAATATGACTGCCACACGCTCTAGAGTGACAGTCATTTAGGACCTTTTCAGCTTCCTCATGAGTCAAACAACGTCGAAAAATAGAGTCCGCCCCACGGCGATAAAGAGTATCTCCAATAATTTTGAATTGTTGGGACTGGAATCGTATTTTTCGACGGTCTGATCGTGAAATATCTGGCCGAAAGGTTTGGTTTTGGAGATAAATGATGATATCCCCATACCATAGATCTAAAGTGCTGATTAGAAACAAGGATTCGTCCACAATGGGCTCCTTCGCCACAGTTTCCATGTCAACACGCGGGAAGTCACACATTAATTCCGCAAAAACTAATGATTTCTTTGACTTAGATTTTTCAAATTCCAAGTCGAACTCCTGCAAGATGACAATCCATTTGGAGTACTTGCCCCCTAGCAATTTCTTGGTCAAGATATAGATCATAGGGTTGCAATCAGAAATGACTGTAGTTTTGCGTAGTAAAATGTAATGACGAAAACGTTGGACAGCTTGAACAACTGCCAATGCCAATTTCTCCACATGTGAATATTTTA
>APFE031670798.1:176324-211679 GCA_000404065.3 Pinus taeda
CCCTCTTCATTGTTCCAATTGTGTAGCGAGGGGGGGTCACAGGGGGTTTTAGGCATACCCGTAACCCCACTTTATGGGGTCCGGGTTTTGGACCCTATGTTACGATGGGTGGACCCACCTATGGTTTTATGCATGATTTTCACACATTTTTTTGGACGCGATGGTTTTTGGTCCATGGTATTGGATGCTGCATCATGTATAAATATGTATTATAACATTGAAAGGAACATAATGAAAATTCACGCTGGTAGTCCTTGTTTTTGGATCCTGGGGAAAATCTCTGTGTATATGTGTTTTATGTGTTATGCTCTCGCATTGTTTATTTTCTATGCTTTCTGGAATTCATATGAAAGTAATTTCTGTACAGGGTTAAAACCTACATCTATAGCAAAACATGAACCTTCTAACAAGCCGCAACACCAAAGATCCTATGGGAAAGGCAAATCTGTGTTTTTTGTGGCAGCAAGAGGGTCTTGGCCTCAGTTCATGGTCCCAAAGCGAGGAAAGGAGGCCAAGGCTCTATTGATGGCCTTTTTGTATATTTTTCCTATCATTGTTCAACCTAATACAGTAAACTGAAATGGAAATAACCTTTTAAATCACCAAAAGCAACCTATCCTTAACTAAGAAAGAAATCTATCTAACAACAATTAATTCATAAACTGAAACAAAACATATAAATACAAAACAAGAGGTGTTTGGCTACTTGGATTGGACCCTAACCCAAGAGCTTCAGCCCTCTGAGGTGACTCAGTGAAAACTCAAAAACAAGCTCATCTTCATTATCAAAATAACAATAAGATTACATTAAACTATCCACAAAAGTAAGCTCAAAGTTGAGCAGAGAAAAAATGCAACAAAAGTTCAAAAATTTGACTAACATTCAACAACCTAATGAGGCCCTATGCCTCTCTACTTATACAACTAAAGCTCCCAACAGCTTCCTTAAAATTAGGGAGGCTCGGCTCCCAAAACTTGAGATAGACAGAAGTTATCCTCCACTTGCTCAGCTACCTCTTTGGTGCATTGATGTGGTTGCTTGTGCTCTGAGCTTCCTGAAGGAGAATTCAAATTAGGGAGTCATAAATGAGGGGGACACCCTCCTATAAATCCTCTCCCTTTTTTTCTTGGAATATTTGCTGCCAAATGTCCATTAAATCCTTGACTTTGTCTCCAAAATTGACCAAAAGTCTGCATTAAGCACACATTAGACTCCATGGCATAATGACCAACCCAACTCACTCTATTAGCATAAGTATAGTAAAAAAATGCAATAAAATAATGAAAATGGTGGATTAAGCTAAGTTAGGAGGCAAAATGAGCCCATATAATTACCCATTTATGGGGCTCATCATCACCCCCCTACTGAATGTGTTGCTCATCCTCTGAGCAACTAGTCCACCTCCTCATCTTTGATGGCCTTGATGGCCTCCCTGACATCCCATGCTTCTGATGTGAGATCCTCTTATTTATCATGGAATATGCCTTTCTATCCACTTCTTCCCACTGTTGTTGTTCTTATTCCTCTTTTATGCCCTCTAGCAGTCCTAGCAGTAGTGGGGGACTTAGTTTTCGGCCAATCCAATTGACCTTCAAACTCTGCATAGAGTGCTTATAAAATGGCATTCTCCTTAATTCTTCTTTCATCCTTGTTTGGGAGTGATACTCCCTTATCTGCAAGCTGTGTGGCAGTGTATTCCACCTCCTCATACAAGCATGAATACAGTAATCTCCAAGTAATCTTTCCATGTCCTCAAAATGTGCAATGGATTGAGCTTGATCATTGATATACTTAGGGGCACTTTGAGGATTATTTGCAAGCAACTAGTGTGTACCAATGAGAGCCATGGGGTCTAATGGCTTAGCTCTGATCATTAGGGGTTCATTTTGCTCTTTTGCCATCGAATTTTTTATTTATGTTTCCCTTTTCTCCTCATGATTCATCCATGAGGCCATGGCCATTAGCTGCGGGTCCCCTAGCCTAGCATTGTCATCCCATAGGTTCATATCGGTGAGGGCCATGTATGCAAATAGAACTTTGTTATCTTTGCCTTGTCTTCTATTGAACTTTGGTCACATAGGTCCATGAACTATCTGTAATCCTGAAAAGGCATTGTGCCTCTCTGTGCCAAAGTCTTGATTTGAAACTATAGCCACTGGTCTTTGAGGTATGCTCCATAAAATGTTTCTGGTGTTTTGCACTATAGTGCCTCCATAGACCAGCTGTCCATGCATGCCAATTGTGTTTCCTTTTCTTGTAGTTGTCTTCTTAGCAGCTCATTTTCTATTTCCAAGTGAGTTCTTCTGATTGCCTCTCTATTTCTTACAACACTTAGCTCCCTGCCCATATCTTTAAGTTGGTTCTCCATGTGGCCAATATCATCTACCCCCTTGGATTTGGTGATTTGCATCTGTCTATGGCTCTTTATCCTTTCTTTCTCCAACTCAAAGAAAAGTGGGACTGCAAATTTGTGTGGAATGATTCCCCCTCCTCCCTCCAGAAGATTGTAGTAAGAGCCCAAACTAGGATGGGGGTCAAGTTCTTGAGTCTCTATTGTTTCTTCCTTCCCTTTTGGCTATTCTTCCACCCTTTTCTCAAGTTTTTTGGTCTCCTGTAGCTTAGTTAGGGTCTCCTGTAGAACAGTTTGTGCCTCTTGTAGATATGTTTTTGAGTCTTGTAGTTGCACTCTTTCCTTCCAGGTGGAATATCTGGGACTTCCTCTTTCATATGTGATGGGGGTTTTAGAGGGATATTCTTCACCTTTGACAGTGGGTGAATCTTCAATGATAATAAGCACTATTGAAGATGGTTGTGGTTTCCCTATTTTCATCCTTGCGCTTTTCTGAGCGCTGAAATACATTGATGTTCACCACTTCCTCTTTTTCTTGGGTTTAACTGGGGTGCTAAGGGCAACAAGAATAGATGCTACCTCCCTTTCTAGGGTCTCAAGAGACACTTCTGTCTTTTCCACCCCTTTTTCCTCTCCTTTTGTCTTCTTTGTCTCTACTAGTTTTGTTTCCTCTTACTCTATTTTCGTTTCTTCCTCCTCTGGTTTAGTTTCCTCCTTCTCTGTTTTGGTGTCTTCCTCCTCTGTTTGTTCCTCAGTTTCCTCCCCTTCTTCCCCTTGTTGCTCTTCCCCCTCACTTTTAGAAGGACTATGGTCATATATGAGGGCCTTTATATCATCTTCTCCTGTCACATTTCTGAATATTTTCCATGCTATGGGGATTATGAAGGTGTGGAGGGCTTCTTCCACTAATAGTTTAATTAACCCATGGTGAGCCAGCTGATCTAGACCTCCTGCCTTCAACTTAATGCTGGAGTCTACGAGGGACTATAGGAGAAAATAGGCAATGTTGAGTTTTTGTGGTGTGGCAGTGTCCATACCATATATCAGCTCATGGAGAAGTCTAAAATGATAGCCATAAACTATGCTATACCTCCCTTCATAGGAAATATACTTGATGATTTGGTAACTAAACTCATCCGAAGGGTAAGCTATGCTTTTTCCTCTAATGCCATTTTTGGCTTCTACAAGATGTTCATTTGGTTGGAAGAAGGTTTTCTTGGCAACTTGTCCCATTGGCTTTTCATCTTTGCTCCAAGGTAATCCAAGGGGAAGGCTAGTAACCCTACTGATAAATTCTGGGGTGATTTCCATGGTGATACCTCTGAAAGTAATAGTGGCATGGGTTTTTGAGTGAGGTACTAAAGAAAAGGCAAACTCCTGAGCCACTTCTTCATCAAACCCTTGAAATTTTTCGAAAAATGGCATCTAATTTGTTCTAGTGAAAATGGCTACCACCTCGAGATGTTCATGGAGCCTAACTGAATTTGTGGGTTCCTTCCTCATAAATCCCCCTTTCATTTTGTTTATACCCCTTTGGAACACCCCAGGTAGAGATGGAGAATTTTTTTTTGAAGAAACAAGAAACGAAGAAAAACAATGTTTTTTTAAGAAAACAGGAAGAAATGTTTTTATGAAATTCCTCTCCTATACAGGCTCAATTCCCCCTTAAAATTGTATCATTCCTTGCACACCTTAATAATAAAGGTGGGTCTATACAGAACCTACCTCTTCAAGCTAGAATTTGAGCAAAAACCCCGTGTTTCCTCCTTAAAAACTGCTTACTGCCCCTCCTGTAGAACTGGCTGTAGGTGCTCCTGTATAACCTGTTCCTGCTCCTGTAGAATGTCGATAGTAGAAGGATGGATGGAAATGATAGAGAACAATGTTTTCGAGGTTATGGAGGTGGTATAGAGCTTGCTGCAACTAAGTGGACGAGGATGAAATGGAAGAAAAGGTGGTGAAGGAGTTTCGAGGAGGAGTACTTATGTCTTCTTTGAGATATTTCCAGTAATGGGTTGAGCTGGAAAACATGTTTTTTGCCATATTTGGATCATTGGTCCCCACTGCCTTGTCATCATGACTCCTCATGACTCCTTCCCACAATCACTTCCCATCATTGCATCAGAGTTTGTATACCCTCCACTACTTGTCCTTTGGATTTTCTATGAGTTGACTAGGCACACATGTGGTGGCATCTCCAGATGAGCGTAGTCAACTGGATGAGGGTGGCCAGTTAACTGGCCACCTTTTCTCATTCAACCCTAACCATCTCATTCTCTTATGCATATTTTTGAATTACACAGATACAACAGAGGAGAGGGTTAGACACTTACTTGTAAGTCAAATGGTCATGTTGTGGTGCATCTTGGTTCCTTTGCTACTGCATGCTCGTATTTCAGTTGTTGCATGCCTGTGTCTCTTTTGTTGTATGATTTCTGCTCATTGATGTGTGGCTTGTTTTCTTTGTGCAGGTAACCTATAGTTGGATCTGGGATCAGACATCCTCTTCAATTCTATGGCTACATCTATTTTCCTACTGTGGCTTGATTTTAAGGGGGTTAGCTGCTACAGGAAATCCTACAGGAGCTCCTATAGCTACTTCTCCCTTTAAAAATTTTAGTTGATTGTTGTTCTGGAAGTTGTGAGGATGCTACCAGAGATGTTGATGGCGATGAAGAGGTATTTGGTAAGCTGCAGGTGAGATTTGGAGGTGTTGTTCCTTCTATTTTTTGATTTTTTTTTTCTAAAAACTGGTTTCTATGTTTTTTAGCAGGAAGGAAAGAAATCAATGATGATGAGGTGGTGTGGGTGTGGGATGGATAGCCAGGAGGGTGGATAGCTGTAGGAGGGCCTACATGCTCTTCATGAAACTTCCCAACCCCTCAAACTGTTTTTAAAATCCATTTTGGGCTCTCTATGATTTCTATGGGAGCCTCCTCTAGAACACATAGGGCCTTCTGTAGGATACATAGTGTTCGGAAAAAACACATAGTGAGGTGGAAGAAAGGTCAAAAATGATGGAGAGAGTGTGGAGGAGATGAAATAGGCTTTGTGGCATCTTCTTTTACTTCTTGTGGTCCACCTGTAACCTGCAGCACATTTTAAAAGTCAATTTTCTCTTCCTTTTTTTCTGGTTTTTTTTCCTTTGAAAGACAACTAGGGCACCTCAAGGAGGTTTTCAACCTAATCGCCTACCCTGGGCACCTCCAAAGGAGGTTTTCACCCATGGATATTATTCTCTTTTTTCTCTTTTTTTTTTTTGTTTTTGTCATCACTGGGCCACCTCAAAAGAGGTTTTCATCCCAATGATGGGACTCAAGCACCTCATGGAGGTTTTCACTTGCATCTTTATTATTTTTCTTTTTTCTGCTTCTTCAATGAGTAGGTGGAGTGGAGGCTAAGACCTTCTCCACTACCAACACTGTCTTATTCAGATCTTCAATGAACTCTCACTTGGAGAGGTGCTTCTTGTAAATTTTCAACCTATGTACATTGACAAGCATGGGGATGGCTTCCTCACCAATGGTTCTAATCAGAATTGAACCATTTTCATTGCATTTTTCCACACAGTAGGGTCCTAGCCATCTTTTCATCAGCTTGCCTTTGAAGTCTTTATATCTTGAGTCATAGAGTAGTGCCTAATCCCCCTCTTGGAATTGCTTCTCCTTGATATTTTTATCATGCTATGTTTTCCTTTGAAGCTGGACTACCTCTATGTGGAGAAGGGCCTACAATCTTTTTTCATCCAATCCATTGAGCTGGAGTAGCCTTTTCCTCTGTGCACGGCTGAGGTCTAGGCCCAACTGAGCTTCCACCCTTAGTGTATTGTATTCAAATTCTATTGACATCAAAGCCTTCTTCCCATAGACTAGTTCATAGGGTGTGAACCCTGTGGTGGTCTTCCATGTTGTGTTGTAGGCCCAGGTGGCCTCAACTAGTCTATCTATCCAATCTTTTCTATTGTTGCTCACTACCTTGGTCAGAATTCCTTCCAAAGCTCTGTTAGTGACTTCCACCTATCCATTGGCTTGTGGATGGTAAGGAGTGGAAGTCTTGTGCTTCATTTTATGATGTGTGAGCAGGTATTCAATCAAATTGGAAGTGAACTAACGACCTTGATCTGTAACCAGTTGCCTTGGATACCTGAACTTATAGGATACACTTTCTCTTAAAAACTTAGCTACTTTTTCCTCTGTTGCTACCTTGATTGCTTTTTTCTTTGTCCATTTTGTCAGATAATCAGTGCACACAATGATGTATTGCCTCTGTTTTGAAGGACGGTTGATAGGACCCACAAAGTCCATGCCCCACAAGGTCCATGCCCCACTTCACATCTTGAAGAGTGGGCCAATACTAGCCTACTTGCAACATTTTGAAGGCAATCCTCTGTGTTGCAAAATGGCCTCCACAAGGCCCGTCATGATAGGTTAGGAGAATGTCAAAAACCTCCTCCTCCCTGACACATCTTCTCAAGATCTGATCTGGGCCAAGTTTGAAGAGATTTCCCCCAATCCAAGTGAAAGGGGCACTTTTCCTCACAATCTTGCTCTTCTCTTTTGAGGATAGGTGTGGTGGGAACTGTGACGAAACCAAGTAATTTGCTATATCAACAAACCATGGAGAGAGTACTGAGATAGAAAATAGGTGCTCATTTGGAATTTGATCATCAACCATTCCTTTCTCACCTACAGGCAAATTTACTCTAGACAAAAAGTCAGCAACAACATTTTCCTTACCAGGCTTATCGACAATGGTTAAATCAAACTGCTGCAGTAAAAGCAACCATCTAATAATGCGAGCATTTACATCTGGTTTATTCATTAAATACTTAAATGCAGCATGATCAATGTGTACAAAAGTTTGATAGCCTGTGATGTAATGTTTTAATTTATTTAAGGAATGCACTACATCTAGGAGTTCCTTCTCAATTACTGTGTAGTTTAAATTTTCCTTTGACAAGTTTTTACTTATAAAGTATATGGCATAAGGTAACTTTTCATCAATTTGTCCCAAGGCTATTCCTATTGCCTTGGTCCAGGCATTTATGTGAATGTGGAAAGGTAGGGCCCAGTTTGGGCCTCTCAAAATTGGGCGAGTCACAAGTTTTCTTTTCAAGGTATCTAGGGCTTCTTGACAATTTTCAGTCCATATGAACTCAACATCTTTTCCCAAAATACCAAACAACGGAGAGGCTAACTTACTAAAATATTTAATGAATCTTCTGTAATATCCCGCCAAGCCTAGGAAACTTTGGACATCTATTACCTTTTGAGGAGGTCAGACCCTTTGGATGATCGCAATTTTGTTGGGGTCCACCTACAATCCTTGTTGAGAGATTGCATGACCTAGCACGATCCCTTCAATCATAAAAATCCACATTTTTCCGAACTGAGGGATAGGTTCATTTCAATACACTTGTCCAAAACTTTTCCTAGGTTAGATAAAGCTTCCTGAAAGTTAGAACCATAAGGTGTAAAATCATCCATATATATTTCCACTGCATCATAAACAAGTTCAGAAAATATACTCAATACTTCTCTCTGGAAAGTGGTTGGAGCATTGCACAAACCAAAAGGAAGGACCCGGTATGCAAAGGTACCCCAAGGACAAGTGAAAGTGGTCTTATCTTGGTCTTCCGAGCTAATTTGAATCTGGTTGTACCCTCTAAACCCAACTAGGAAGGAGAAAAACTATTTCCTTGCTAGACCATCTAACACTTGATCTATGAAGGGCAAAGAAAAATGGTCCTTTTTAATGGCTTTGTTTAGTTCCTGATAATCAACACATATTCTCCACTTACCATTTCTCTTTGGCACTAGCACCAAAGGAGAGACCCATTCACTATCAGAGATGGGGTAGATGAATCCTGCATCCAGTAATTTCTGCAATTCTTCCTTAACAATGTCTTTAAGGACTGGATTCATCCTCTTTTGTCATCTTCCTTAATGTATATGTGATGAGTACAAACTAAAGGGTGCACTCCCTTCATCTCCTTATAACTCCAAGCGAAGGCATCTAAATGTTTCCTCAATAAGCTACATAGTTTCTTCTCCTGGGAAGTGGACAGGGATGAGTTGATTTTCAAGGTTCTTTCTGGGCCGAACTCTATATTCTTAGCACAGAGAGAGGTTGGGATGGCCACACAGAGATCGGTTAAGGGATTGTCTTGGGTTTCTTTCACTAGATCTTCTAATGGCAAAATACTGGGGGTTGGACTTTGGATTAAATTTTCAATGATATCATCCTCATTTTGCAGTTTCCCCCCATGATAGTTTCTACTACACATAGTTGTGCAGAATAGACTTCATCCTCATCCTCCTTCTCCAACTGGAGAAGTAGATCATGTTCTAGCAAGGTTTGGGTAGGAGGGTATAGGATTAGCTGCTTGGACATATTCCCATTCTTGATGGTCATGTTCCAAGCCCGACAATTGATGTAAGCATCGGCAGTGGCCAACCAGGGTCTTCCCAGGATGAGAGGATACCCAATGAGCTTTTCCTTCAGCTAGAGAACTAAGAAATCAGCAGGGTACTCCGAAGAATCAATGGATACCATCACATCCTCCACAATCCCTTTAGGGGTCACGGTGGAGCAGTCTGCTAGCTGCAGTACTGTTGTGGTCTTTCTCAAAGAGCCTTGGAGGTTGAGTTTGAGCATGGTGTCCTTTTACATCACATTAATGGTAGCTCCCAGATCAATCAAGGTGTGTGAGATCATGGTGCTATTGATGTGGACATCAACTACTGGGCTTCTAGGGTCTAGATATTTCGAACAGATTACCTCCCCCAACATTAGGTCGGATAGTTGTCCTATGAAATTGATGGTTGGGGCATCTCTCTTGCACCTACCTAGATGCCTGAAGCAATTCTCTTTGATCATCTTATTCTATATAGGCACATGCTTTATGGCTTGGAGAAGTGGTATCTTTACACATAACTGTTTCAATTCTCCTAGAAGTTCAGCTTCTTCTGGGGTGGGCTGTGCTGCCCTGGATAATCTCTAAGGAAAGGGTGGAGTTTCTTTTGGTTCACTTTATCATTTATCTTCCTCAACCTCCTGAGGGGGACGCTAGCTATCTGGGAGAACCTTCCCAGATCGTAGGTTAATCTCCTGAATCTCCACAACATAAGTTGGGCATGATGGTTCCCCACTATATACTTGCTGGGCTTGTCTGTTGTTTGGGTTCAGGTTCGGTTGAGCAGGCATTTGGTGTTGCCTTAGTGGAGCAGGAGGCAATGGTTGTGGTCAAGTAGGTGGTGGAGGCAAAAGAGTGGGAGGAGAGTTGTACTAGGGCCTCCACCCTTGATGAGATGCATTCCACTAAGGTTGTGGCTGAGCATAGGATTGAAATGCATGAGTAGCTAGTTGGGTATGATATTGAGATGGATAGGACCAAGGAGGAGGTGTGGACCAGGAAGGATGAGCAGGAGGGCCCCAAGAAGGTATGGAAGTGGCTTGGTTGGGGTTGTAGTATGCCTGAGATGTCCCTTGCATCCCTTGCTCGTATGTTCTAGGTTCATGCGGTCTCCTTTGGTTCATGAAATAGAGTGGTTTAGTGGCTTCTTCAGCCCCTGGTATACAGCGTTAAATCCAGGCAAGGAAGGGCACTTATTTGTAGAATGATATTCATCACATACTGAACAAACCTCTATAGTGTTTAATGGACATTCATTCCTGGGATGCCTTCTAGTGCACCTAGGACAAAAAATGGCCAAAGCCCTCTCTGCTTCCTCTTGTTTCCTTTTGATATGCAAGGTATCCATTTGCATGGCAAGAGTCTGCAATCTCTCACTCTTGAAGTCTTCCAGCATGTTTCCAAGTTCACCTTTGAGGGATGAACTAGATGAGGAGGTATTGGCTATGGGTTGACTCCCCCTACTTCTCTTTCTAGCTACCCTAGAATGGTTTCTAAAAACAGTCTTTATGTCTTCATAAGGTAGTTGGTAGATGTCGCCTCCAACTAGTAGATGGAGGGTGTTTAGAAGGTCTTCCGGAATTCCCCTAAGCAGGACCAACTTCAGAGCTTCGGGGTCAAGTGTGCACTTGGCTCTTTTATAACTGAGTTGGAACCTCTCTTCATAATCTTCCAATGATTCATCACTTCCCATGGTTGTTCATAAGATTTCTTGCTTGGTGTCTTTTGACCTATAGTAGTCTCGATATTTGTTATTAAAGGCCTGTTGCATCTGGGCCCAAGTTGTGATGCTATTGCCAGGTAACCCCATGAACCATCACAATGCTGCATTCTTGAGGGTAGAAGGAAATAGTTTCAACTTTTTCTCATCTTCTACATAGTCATAGGTTCGACAGATAACAACAAACTCAAACAAAAAGGTGTCAAGATCTTCTGTAGTCAATCCATGAAATTGAGGTAGGGCTGAAGGGCTTATTTTCTTCATTTTAGTGTCCCCATTGGTCTCTTGGATGGGAAAGGTACCCTCTACTCTTTCTCCATTCCCTCTAGCATTTTTTTTTTCATCCATTGTCTCAAGAGGGATGTTTTCTTCTTCTTCTTCCCCTATAGGTTCTTCAAATATCTCTAGTTTTTCACCTAAAGGTTCTTCTTGATCACTGCCATCGAAGAAGAGAGAAGGGTGGCTATGTGATGTGGTGGGGGTGTTGGGAAAGAATTTTCCTGAATTATCTCTTTTCCTACGAGGCATGAAAGGAAATCTGTTTTTGAGTGGTTTTTTTTTTTTTTTTGCTTGTACCTGCAAAACTAAAATTGATTGAACAAACAAATTACAACTAATTGAAATGAACTTGTTGAAATGGAAATTGTAGAATTGGAATGAAAGCAAGGAAATGACTAATCTACTTTTGTTGGAATGGAAACTACATAATTGAAATGGAAGCAAGGAAATGACTAATCTACTTTTGTTGGAATGGAAATTGCAGAATTGAAATGAAAGCAAGGAAATGGCTAATCTACTTTTGCTAGAATGGAAATTGTAAAATTGAAATGAAAGCAAGGAAATGTAGAAATTGAAAGAGACAACTACTCTACTTTGGTTGAAATAAACTACTTAGCAGAATGTTGCAGTAGAAAATAGAAGAAAAGCAGTAATCACAAAATACTTTGGTGCTTCCCCGGAAAAGACACCAAAAAGTGGTGAGCACTAGTATTACAGCAATAATGCAGCAACTCATGGGCTTCCTACTTTACTTTTATCAACCCGGTAGTTCGTAACAAACTTGGATGCAATGGTGTTGTATGCACAAGTACTAGTTCTTACTATAGGTTGTCACTTGGTCAGCTGGCGCAAGATCACTAGGAGCTCAAGCCAACTTCTATGAATTCTAGAAGAAGCTTTATATGTGATGAAATAAAGAAAATCTTACTCTACAGAGGCTACTCTACTTGTAGAAAGAGAAAGAAGACTGAAATGCAAAGTAAACCTAGCAAAACCTAATTAACCAACTAATTCTATTTTTGTAGAAAGAGAGATGAAAATCCATGAAATGAATGCTATTACTTAATCTAGGAAGAAAACAACATCTACTCAAGCTATTTCTAGAAGGAAATGAGAAAAGAACATCTTTTTGGATTTCTATGTATTTTTAGGTGAAATTGTCATGCATGTAATTTATTTGTTTGCAAATGTGGCAGTGATTAGGTGGCGATGGAGGGCGAATTTTGAGTCTGCAGAGGTTTAGGAAGGTGTGGATGGGTCCTAGGATGTCCTAGGTGGCTTTCTGGAGGCTTTTCCTGCAAACAGACTTCAAAAAGACGCCTACAGGAAAATCTATAGGAGCTTTATAGGAGGATGCTTAGAGCTATTTTAGAGGGTTTTGAAGGTAGGAAAATGGGTGGAAAGGGTAGCTGATGGCTAGAAGGATGCGTTAAGGTGTTTAGGGTTCATCAAGAAGGATTAGGGAAGAGAAAGATGGTTTGACTTGTTCAAAGAAAGAGAGGAAAGCTTATGAGAAAAGTGCAGAAAATTAAGGCAGATTTGTGAGGGACTTTGGATGACCTATGGAGCATAGGTCAAAGAAAGATGGTGATGGCTGATTAGTTGACTTATTATGAGTAGAGATATACTTCCAGAGAACTAAAAATCAAACACTGACATCAAGTAAGCAAAGAAACTAGCTACACAAAAAAAACAGAACTTTGCATCAATCTAAGCTAAATTCTGATCTAGGAAAGTAAATGTTGAACAATGCTATATGGAAAGGAAGCATCGAATGAAATTTATTGCAAAGATAGAAATGAGCATCGCGAAATAGATCTACAACAAAACATGAATCTTCTAACATGTTGCAACACCAGAGATCCTATGGGAAAGGCAAATTTATGTTTTTTGTGGCAACAAGAGGGTCTTGGGCTCAATTCATGGTCCCAAATGGAGGAAAGGAGGCCAAGGCTCTGTTGATGGCTTTTTTGTATCTTTTTCCTATCACTTTTCAACCTAATACAGTAAACTGAAATGCAAACAACATTTTAAATCACCAAAAGAAACCTATCCTTAACTAAGAAAGAAATCTATCTAACAACAATTAATTCATATACTGAAACAAAACATATAAATACAAGAAAAGAGTGCTTGGTTGCTTGGATTGGGTCCTAACCCAAGATTTTCAGCCCTCTGAAGTGACTCAGTGCTAGCTCAAAAACAATCTCATCTTCGTTATCAGAATAACAGTAAGATTACATGAAATTATCCAGAAAAGTAAGCTCGAAGTTAAGCATAGAAAAACTGCAACAAAAGTTCAAAAATTTGACTAACATTCAACAACATAATGAGGCCCTAGGCCTCTCTACTTATATAACTGAAGCTCCCAATAGCTTCCTTAAATTCAGGGAGGCTTGGCTCCCAAAACTTAAGATAGACAGAAGTTATCCTCCACTTGCTCGGCTGCCACTTTGGTGCATTGTTGTGGATGCTTGTGCTTCGAGATTCCTAAAGGAGAACTCAAAGTAGAGAGTCATAAATGAGGGGGACACCCTCCTATAAATTCTCTCCCTTGTTTTCTTCGAATATTTGCTGCCAAATGTCTATTAAATCTTTGACTTTGTCTCCAAAATTGACCAAAAATTTGCATTAAGAACACATTAGACTCCATGGCATAATGACCAACCCAACTCACTCTATTAGCATAAATATAATAAAAAACAAGCAATAAACTAATGAGAATGGTGAATTAAGCTAAGTTAGGAGGCAAAATGAGCCCATATAATAACCCATTTATGGGGCTCATCGACCTCTTCAACTAATGTTTCTCTAGTCGGTCCTTTTGCAGCTAACCTCATTGTCTACTGCATCTGCTGCAATCCCTTTAGCTTATCCTAAATGGTTGTCATGATCTGATAAGATTCTTCCAACCATGGTTGTAGCTAGGCCTTTAGTAAGAACTCCTTCTTCTATGTCGCATCTACCTGCGCTAGGAGGTGCTTCCCCTCCTTTAATTTCGCAAGGCGCTATGCTGGGGAAAAGGAGTGCACCATTGCCCTAACTTTGTCATATTGCTACTGCAGCTCCCTTATTTCAGTATTTAGTTTCTACAGGTTTGAATCCTCCTACAGATTTGTTACCAACTCCATGGCCTTCTTGAATACTATTGTACAATCTGCAACTGTGGCATCTAGAGTGGCCAGTCCTTCCTTGATTGCGGTGTCATGCTGCTCCCGGACCTCCAGCGGAGTCATAGGCTGCAACTTAAATTGCAACTCGGTGATGTTCATGTTGAGTTCAAATTGAACTCAGTTAACCTCAGCTTTGGCTTCACGTACATCAGCAGCTAATTTTCTAATCTTCACTTTTGGCTGTGTGTCCTTGAGAATCTGAATCTCAGGCATCATTCTGCATGCCTCCGTGACTGCAAACTACAGTTGTGAACTATGTGCTTGGAGAATTTCCTTCTCCCACAAAACTTGTGTCTTTTCAACGAACAATTGTTGATTATTAACTTTGATCTTGCTGACAGCACTAAGAGCTCGTTGTTCCCTAATGTGAAGCTCTTCCACGAATCCCTATAATAATGCATGCAATGAATCCAATTGCATCATGGTAAGGTTTAGGCCCATATTTGGGACTTTGTCAAGGAGGGCACATTTTTCCTTGGTGTCTATCCAAACTGAGCCTGCAGGCAAGGGGAAGACTCACACATCCTGCAACCATGGAATAATCTCCACACTTATAATTTGACCTCGTGCCGAACTACCTGGTGCACCGCTCACTTTCCCAACATTTGCTTGGATCTTAGTTTCTTGGAGCTAAAACTCCTAGAGATCATTTTGAACTCCTCCCAAATTTTGTGTGTACTGTTGTTCTAACTCCTATAGTACTTTTGTTGCGGCGTCCCTAATTTTATCACCAATCTCATTGAGATCAATTTTTGTGAGCACCATGGGATCAACCTATTTTTTCTGAGTTTTCTGCTTCTTCCGAGATCCACCTTGATGCTCCATCTCTTTCCTTTTCAGAATGAAGGAGGTGCACTTCCCTTCCTCACCTCCACTGCCTTGTCCTGTTTCAGTTTGTGTTTTTGGCAAAGGTGACTTGTCACCTTTCGGGTCTCGCACTACTCCTATTCTACCTTCTCCTTGGCAGCACGTTCCTTCTCAACCTGAGCCTTCTCTATAGCATCCTTCCTTGTCTGCATAGCCAATTTCTGCATAGCCTACATAGCTACCTCCTTCCTTTCCTTCTCAGTCACACTCTCCACACATGTGTGTGGCCCAGCACCTAGATATGAAGGGGCACGAAACTTGGATGGCTAGCACCCCACTACCTCTTGCACATCGGTCTCCATCGCCAAGTATGGAAAATCATGCCACTTTTGTGTTGGATCCTTCTGTGCCTAGATATACACCCTGCGAAAGTCAGCGTTGAAGGTTGCGTAGGATGACAACTGCATGTACAAGGTTGGGTATAACCTTGGATGCTAGTTAATCAGAGACTTGATTCCATTAGGACCTGGAAGATTTTTATCTCTGTGATCTATGTGGGGTCCTTGGTAGCCCATAGAGAGGTGAACTGCACTACCTCCAGTAATCCTTCTTCGAGTGGAGGAAACTAGATGTCCTTCAGTAGTTCCCATGCAACCAATACAATAGACAGTAGTAACCAAGCATAATGAAATGACTTGGTTTCATCCTGGGCCTCACGACAATTTTCTAGGAACTCTTGACAGAGATACTTGGACTAGTTGAAATGCATGTCCTTCATGCACTGTGCAACCAGGGACACTACGGGTGTTGGAATGTCATCTTCCTGACATTTCCTCATCACCTTTCCAGCCAATATCTACACGACCAATTGAAATGCAAGGTTTGAGATAGACAAAATGGAATACTTGCACGACTTTTACAAAAGTTTGTAATCCTTCTTCATTCACTCTGCCAGCTCCTTCTTCCCCATCTTCCCACCAAACTCTTTGGCTAGATTTAGACCTTCATAGGGCAAGTGTGTAATCCTATCAATGAGCATATATGTGATGCGTATAGGCCCTCCTAACCATAAACACCAATCATGCACCAAAGTGAGCAACTAGCGGATGCAAATTGTGATAATGGAGGTACGGTGGTAGTGTGGCACCCATAGCAAGTTGAGCAATCCTGATTACTCGACACTAGATTTGTCACACCAGTTTCTTCATAGTAAATTTTATTCATGTACTTATCCGCCGCTAAGTGTGGGAACTTATCATGATCTGCGAGGTCCCAATCCTTCATATTCAATAATGGGACTCATGCGAGCCGTAGACCTTCAAAAGGCACCTGCTCAGGTAGCATGGGCATGGAGATGATGAATTTCTCTAAGTTTGGGTCTTTAGTGATCTTCACCTTCCCCTTTCTTGGAGGGATATAGCCAAGTAGCTTTGTGATAGGTTCTGCACCCTCAGTGTCAATATCCTCTATTCCCTAGCCTTCTTTCGCCTCCAGGTCTACAACCTTCTGCTTATCTTTTGCTATATTTTTATCTTTATTTTGGGTTGGTGTCATGATATGCTTCCTTCGGGAAGTGCGTATCCGCACCAGCTTTTTCTTCTTCTCTTTTATTACAGGTTGTTCTTTTTCGCCATGGGTTCTTTTGGCCTTAGTGAGCTTGGTGCTCTGGGCACCACAGACGTAGCTTCAACACTGGATACTTCACGTCTTGGGGCATTAGATATGGTTTCTTTCAAACTCAAGGCTTCGACAGGGTTGGTGGCAGTCATCCTTCACATAAACAACTCACGGGCTTCCAGAGAAACATCTGTGTGGGCGAATA
Source organism: Pinus taeda (assembly GCA_000404065.3). Taxonomy (NCBI): domain Eukaryota; kingdom Viridiplantae; phylum Streptophyta; class Pinopsida; order Pinales; family Pinaceae; genus Pinus; species Pinus taeda. The sequence goes on from APFE031670798.1 coordinate 192,892, forward strand.
ATTCCTCCAAAAATTCTTGGCTCATAAGCGATAGACAACAAATTTCAACAAAAGCTCTAAGGGTGCAAAGTGTTCTATGTTGATTGGCACATGTAATTTATAGGGGTGTTGAATTCAAATCTGGCGTTCCCCCCAAATTTCGACAATTAATGTTGTTTTGGTGGCAGATCTTGAAATATAATGGCCTTAAATGTTGTTAGCCCACTCCTCTTAACCATCTTCTGGCTGTCAAATCATGAGTAGTAACTCCAATGGTCACTTTTCTATTGTGCTGCATGGAACTTCCCCACATAGAGCAACTTCCTGCGTGCAGCTTCAGATGTTACAACTTCACCATTTTCCACACAGCCCACCTACTACGTAGTCCTCCAAACCTAATAGTGTCATTTATAGTCCCGCTCTCCCTTGCAACTTCCTGGAGCACTAAGACTGTCCTGCCGCCATATAGTCATTACGTAGGATCCCTTCTATACAGCTTCAATCAACTCCCATTCAGCTTCAAGAGCTGAACTACACCTTCATCTATAATTTCCTTAATAATATATGGCCCTGGCCAATGCATCTGGAATTTTCCTAGAAACTTAGTGAATTTACTATCATATAACAAGACAAGGTCATTTACCTTAAACGTGTGAAGCTTGATGTGGTGATCGTGCCATGATTTTTCATGCTCATTTTGTACTTGTTGATGGAATCCAGCCAAGAATCGATCCTCTTCAAGCTCCATCAATTGCACGAACCTTTCTTTCAAGTCTTTGTGATCTGCCATACTTGTGAGAGCTTCTATGCACAAACTAGGCACAATATACTCCATTGGAATTACAACTTCTAGCCCATAGGCCAACCTGAATGACGTCTTCCATGTCATCTTCTTGCAAGTAGTCCTATAAACCCATAGTACAATAGGTACGCGCACATCCCAATAATTTCATTATGCATTGCAGATCTTCATTAGCACATTCTCCAAAATCTTGTTGAAGGCCTCAACAGTTACATTGGCCTGTGGGTGACACGATGCACTATTTTAATGGTAGACCTAGAATTTCTCTGTTAATGTACTGATTGTCTCATTTATAAAGTGTGTACCTCTGTTTCTCATCAACAATTTCAGGCATCCAAACCTAGTTAAGGCATACTTAAACAAAAGCTTTGTTGTTGTAGCTCTTGTACAATTCTTAACCAGCTATGTCTCTACCCATATGGTTAGATATTCCATCACTGTGGTGATATAGCATGCACCAGTTTTCTTCCCTAGGGGCTGAATTGGCCCAACAAAATCAATCACCCATTTTTCAAATGGATACAACGATACTTGGGGTTGTAATGGAAATTCATCCCTTCGCGATGGTCTGCCCATTCTCTAACACACATCGCATGCCTTACAATACACTTTGGAATCCTTATGTAGTGTTTTCCACCATAGATCTACGCACAAAATCTTCTGTGTAGTTTCTTTTACTACATAGTGTCCTCCTGTAGCCCCTCCATGAGCTTCAGTGAGAATGCTATTTCTCTCCAAATCTAGCACGTATCTTCGCAATATCTCATCTACACCCATCTTATACAAATGTTCCGCAATTACTGAAAAGTCTGTCGTGCGCACTACTAGCTCCTTATTTTGCTGACTTGTATACCCTTCGAGTTCCATCCCCGTAGTCAAGAAATGAATGATATCTACAAAATGGTTATCCACTATGTGCACTGCGAAGAGTGGTACATCCGACAACCCTTCCTCCAAATTATTAGGCTCCTCTCCTATTTCAATCTACAACACATGTTCAAGTTCTGCATTCAACCTCCCTAGCTTCACAATGACCTCAAAGTCATACTCTTGGAAACTAGCAACCATCAACAGATCTTCCTCCCTAACGCAGGCTTATTGACTAGGTATTTCAAGGCAGAATGATTTGTGTACATCTTGCAATTCCCTCCTAACAAATAGTGCCTAAACTTTTGCACCTCATACATGATGGCCAATCCTTCGCATTCAGTCGTTGAGTAATTATTCTTAGCCTTTGATAGTTTCCTACTCGTGAAGGCTATAGGATGGTCAATTTCTCCTTCACTAGATTTCCTTAACACTGCACCCAATGAAATGCAAGAGGCATCAATGTGTACGTGAAATTCCTTTTTCCAATCCAGGAATACCAAGATCGGCATGGTGACCATATTTTCTTTCAAAACATCTAAGCTGCGCTGGCATTACTCATCCCAATTGAGTGTTGTGTCCTTCTTCAGCAGCTTCTCCATAGGCATGGTAGTTTGAGCATATGCTTTGATAAATTTCCTATAATATTCATATGTCCCAATGTTGTGTGCAACTGATTTATGTTCCTCGGGGCCTCTAGATTCACTATCACCTTGATCTTTGTAGGGTCCACCATCAACCCTTGCTTGCACACCACATCAGCCAACATGATTCCAAAGGGAATATAGAAGATGAATTTCTTCAGGTTCAACGTGATCTAGTATCTGCGACACGTATCCAACATCAAGTGCAAACTTCCTACACAGCGCTTTATTAATCCAAACATTTTCTAGTCATCAAAGTATACTTCTAGGACTTATGAATGAACTCCTTGAATGCCGCGACGACTACGCAGGAGAATATCGCAGGCGCATTCTTGAGTCCAAACGACATGACAATGTATTGAAAACAACCCCACTCCATTGCGAATGTCGTTTTGCTTTTATCCTCAAGCACAATATTAATCTGATGATATCCAGAGAACCCATCCATGAATGAGTAGGCCTTGTGCCCTCCAACATTGTCTTATACTTCATCAGTAAATGGCATCAGGAAGGGATCAGGGACACACACATCGTTAAGATTATGTAGATATACGCAAATCCTTATCTCACCATTCTTCTTCTTCTCCTGAACGATCGTCGGGCTCACCCAATCAGATTCCTCAACTGGTTCTATGATGCCCACCTCTAGCATCTTATCTAAATCCCGGTGAGCCTTTTCCTTGCATTTAGTATTAAGGTGATACGGCCTCTGTTTAATAGGATTCATGTCCGACTTCAGAGTGATTTTCATAACACCCAAATCACCAACTATGCCCTTCAAATCTGAAAACTTGGTAGGGAACAGATCTTGATATTTGTGGAGTAACTTGACAAGTTTATCCAGAATAGCATCATCCTAGTAATCTCCAATCTTTGCAAACTTCGGTTCTGCTTTAGTCCCAATGTTTACTTGCTTTGTTTTCAATGGCGCGGTGATGTCCGAGTTGTCTATTTTCAGGCCCTCGACTTCGCGATGCCCTTCCACCTCTGGAATAATAATATTTCTTGGATCTTCATCCTCCTCCTCAATGGTCACATTATAACATTCCAACGCATGGCACATCTGGGTGCTCCAATCTGGTTGGACCCATTCCAGAGGTTCTTGTAGCATTTTGAAGATAATTGCCTTAATATCCTGTAGGGCTTCATCGATGCTCATGAAGCCATCTTCAAAACTAAAGATTAGTGAGAACCCTTCTCTTAATATATCCCACTCTATGGTGCCATGGTGGAGCTTCATCTCCAAATACTAGTTCAAGAGAATTGTATCAAAAGTATGGAAAAATAAGTGTACACACTCCAGTTGCGGCTTCGTTCCAAAAGCTTTAGTCCACTTCGCTAGGTGATTGCCCGAATCTTCCCTCCCATCGTATTTCTCGACCAAGCGAGTGTTAGGACGTCCAAATAGTAATCTCATCATTCTTTTGTAATCCTGCCATCCATCAAAGCTATCCTTGTGCATACCCCACCATCGTGCGAGTGTAGCACGCAGTGCCAAATCTAATGCTTGGAAGCGGTGATGCTCAGAGACTTCATGCTCAAACGCATCCAAAAACTTATCCACATCAGTTAAACCATCATAATAAGGTAGGTTCCTTACCTCCGACAAAACGTAGCATAGTGATTTAGTCATCATGTTGCAGCGCAGTGTGGATACTTCATGCAAATGATTATGTCAATGCTCCAAATCTTCATCTAAATCAGAGGTACATGAACTCTCCCGGTCCCATGAAATCCATCCATCTACCATTGGCTTGATCTACTCCTGGTCTCATGCTGTTATTTTGTAGATTTGATCTAGCTCATCCTCACTTTCTTCATAATTGCGGACTGGTTCAGTGTAGCACGCCCCTTCTGCAGGGTCCAATGACACTACAACTCGAAGCGATTTCCTTTCAAACGACGTCATCTTCTTCTTTAAATTGATGACCCCATTCATGTCAATGGCCCAGTAAATTCCGAGGAGTGCAGGGTATGGATTACTATCATCAATGCTATCTATCACATCAAAGTCAACCATCGTGCTGGCACCTTCTATATCAACTGTTACTCCATATAATCGTTCCATAGGAATGATCTTCTGCTGGTTTTCCATTCTAAGCTCAATTGGAGACCACTATAGCGCAGGTCTCCCCATTCTTTCCCATGTTTATTTTGGCAAAACGTTTCCATCGGACCCCAGATCCAAGATGACCTGGTCCATCTCATAATATCCTATCTACGTGGTGAGCCTCATCTCGTGCCCCATTATAGCCTTATGTTTGGAAATTTTTCTAACTACACGGTGGCCATCAAGTGTGTTCTCTTTGCTGGTGCATTTGTCTATTAACTCCTACAGGCCTTTCATAGCTTTGCTATCACACATCAGTGTCGTGCAGGTCTCCAAGAACGTAGTAAGGACAGAGGGATCAACCTCTGTAGCTACATTGGTTTCTTGAATTTTGTTCTGGCTTCCTGAGGTGGAGGCCTCAGCAAAGCTTTTCTTGGCTTCCATAGAAGTCTCCATAGTTCCCACGAAATCAAAACCAACTTCCTTTTCTGGGGCCTTATGGACCCATCCATCCTCTTTAGGTTATTTTCCTTTATCATCACTAGTTATTATTCTACTTCTTAGCACTATATTCATGCTTTTATCCTCCTCAGGGGGCTCAACTCTCATCATCTGTAAGTTCTGCATAGGTTGTTGAGGCTGCGCCCTTTTCTCCTGCATCTTAGCTATCAACACTGTACATTCTTCTATAGTGTGATTAAACTGGCTGCAGTATTGACATGATGGATGTGTTTGGTTCTGACAGTCTCGCGCGTAGTGCCCTGGTGTTCCACAGTTGTAATAGATAACTTGTCCCCGACCTCTACCAGGGCCCATTCCTCCTCGACCTCTACTAGGGCCTTCTCCTCCTTAGCGTCGCCCTCGTCCTCATCCCTAATATCCTCCATGAACTCCTCCAATGCCTTGCTCTAGAGGCCGAGTTTCTGCTTGCATCCAGTATGTAGGTGTTTTTTCGATCATCATCGCATAGTTGCGACAGTGGCGCTCATCGTGGCCCACTAATTTGCAAAAGTTACAAAACAATTGCTGAGGTGTCTAGATGAACTTTTGAAGCAAATGGTAGTTATCTGTTGCATGTTGTCTAGCAGCCTGAAAAATAGCCCACCATAGTGCAACCCCTATGCTCGGCCCTGCTAGAGCTTCTGGCCTCAGGGGAATTTGTCCCCCTCCTGTGATAGTACACGAATATAGGACAATGGTTTTATCATGCCCCTAGCCCTTACACTTCAGACACCAGACTTCTTTGTGCACCTCTGCTTTAGTCTCCTTGTCTTCCTGCAAGCTCTGCAATTCTAAGCAGAGGCTTTGTAACTGAGAGTGAATCTGTTGCACTCCCAAGGTTGCATCATGAATGGATGTTGCATGTAGAGAAACCCTTAGGTGGGGTAGAAGCGAAGCTATAAACCACTTGCGATACTAACCATATGTGAGTTGCATGTTATCTTGTCGAATCACACATTTCAACTGTTGATCTAATTCCCAAGGAGCCTCATCAACCCTCATCGTGATTTCCTTAAATCCGACTATTGACTGTGAGTTAGACTTAGGCTTACTAAACTCTTTGTTCAAAGCAGCCTTAGTTTCTACTAGCATTTCCAAATGATTATCAAAACAATACTAAATATAGCAAGTCAGCGCATGATCTTGTAGAGCAGTAACCAACTGTACCTTCTTTATATTGTCATCAGTAATCTGCTTCACTGTCCATAGAACATTCACAACAAACCAAAATTGCTTTGTATCTTTGCTTCATATGCCCTTAAAAATCGACAAGTTCATTGTGTTGGACATGTTGAATGGTGGTTGTGGTGGTGGTGGAGGTGTGGGTGAAGGTTTATGTGGTGGAGGTGGAGATGGAGGTGGAGTGGATGGATGATGTGTCTGCGAAAAACCTTGTGTTATCAGCTGGACATCTCTTCGTGGCAAAATCCTTTCCACCCCTTTGTCGTCACTTTCAGGAGGTCCAATCAAGGGAATATACTCTAGCCCTGATCCTTCTCGATTTCTAAATAAATTTCCACTTCGTGTGGCTCTAAACATCAAGGCAATGGCATAACCCATTTTTCACATAACAAAATTTTAATCGAGGCATTCAAAGATCTTAAATACTTACCTCGCGGTCCCTTGAAATATTGTCGCTCTTGTTCGTTGTAGCTGACTGAGGTATCAATTGCAAATTTTGTAACAAATTCTCCTATAATTCAATTGAGCCAGTGATCGACAGCTCGCGCGATCTTGTCTTCAGAGGCTTCTAATCGTCATACCAGTTCTGGAGTCTACATTATTGATTTTTCAAACTTCCACCTCCCTTGAATGTCTTCCAACCTAGCTAACCACTCATACAATTCGATCAGGAAGGTGCAGAAGAAAATTTCATTTATCTATGTATACAAATACCTATCCAACCACTACTCCTTTGATAGACACGGATTCTTGTTTTCCTGCGCTGTGAATTCATGAATTTTTCTATCTAGCCACTTTTCAATTTCTTTCTTCGTCAAGTTCTAGTGATGTGACATCACACATTTCCTTCAAGCAAATCCCTGTCCCAGTAACGGAACCATTTGTTGGCTTAGGGGTTCCTAACCCAGGTTCAGAGTTAGTTGCACCAACCAACAAATGCCTACACTACTGGCCCTTTTGGCAACAACCCGTGTAGGACAGGCTGCAGTCTCACCCGAAGTAGTATGGGGCGATGCTAGAACCAAGTTTTTGCTTCCAGAGATGAGTGTGATGTCTTTTAGCGCCTTGGATATGCCTTTGCGTAGATCGATAAGCCCTTAGGGCTCGATACTGCAACTCTACTTAAACAAACTTTAGACTTTCATAAAGGTATGTGATTTCCTTTTGCGAACCCTTATCAATTGATTTTTACACTTATGTGCATCATAGAACAATCCTAGATTAGAGTTTGAGCAAAGCTACTTATGTTAATTAGAAAACTTAACAGAATTGGTCACATTCTTCGTGAAAGTACTTAGCATGAATTACGTATATCTATTAAGAGTTATTCAAGAGATTCGTGCATTATTAAATTGATATTTCATAAACAAATTATTCATCCACAACATATATCATAAATAGAATTAAACAGAGATAAGAATATATACACAATATTTCTTTAGTAATCTTCTTTATTGATCTTCAATATGGTATTACACACTTGAAACTACCTTGCACACTTAGCTGCATGGGTCTGCGCACTTAGTTGTGGACTCTACCTAGCCCTCTGCGCACTCAGCTGCATAGCCTTTCTCTCCTATTTGACCCACTCTCTGCACTATTCTCTTACTGACCCATTACATCCACATAGACCTGCCTTAGACTCTCTAAGACACACCTATTTATAGCATTTTACATATGATCCCATGGTCCGTGGACCATAGGTGGATCTCAAAACTGACTCAAATTTTACATAAACAAGGGGCTAAAACCCCTCTGACTCCTAGCCATCTATGTGCTCCGCATCCACAAATGGCGAAAACTTTATATTACTTACAAAAAATACATCAAAACTTGGGTTATTTTGATCCCAAAACTGACCCAGGGGACCCCATCCCAACACTTCAACACCTTGAATTGGTCTTTCCTCTCAGCGCAAAAATGTTTCCCTACTACAAGCATGATGGCCATCCTATTGATGTTGATACATCTTTATATTCTTGATATTTAGGTTCCTCATTGTTAGTTTTGTTGTGATGTTTATTGTTCTAATTTTTATAGTTGTCATTGGTTATGTCCTCTTGGCTGATTTTTCCCTAATATGGGTAAGCCATTCTCTTCTTGTAATAGGGTTTTCAAACTCTCCTTGGGATTTTAGACTCATTTTTGGTTTTCCTATTTATGGGAAAACTTTATTTGTGTGAGTTTAATGGTGTATCTCTGATACTATTTTGGACATTAATAGACACTCAGTTATTCTATCTTTAGTTTGGTTTCTCTAGTTGTGGTATAGAGATGAATAACCTCTTAAGAACTATGTACTCTTTGTAATATAGAAATGAAGAATTAACGTACAAATACAAAATATGGGAGAGAGTTCAACAAGTGAGCTTGAGAGATAAAAAATAAACAAGAGGTTGAACAAAGTTGTTATGCCATAGATTGACTAAGTAAATCTCTTCTCCACTGTTAAAATTACATTTATTTTCATATGATATATGACTATATTTTTTTTTTCAATTATTTGAAGTTCATTACTATCATATATTTTATTTTGCTATCATTTTAATTTAGTATGAAAGACCAATATATTACCATTTCTTATTATGAAGTGAAAACCATAGGGGTTTTAAAAAGGAAAATACTTAAGCGCATGTGTCACCATGTTCATAAAGTAAATTTAATTGAAATTTTCTAAAGCTTCTAAACAAAAAAAAGCATTAATAGATGCAACGCAACATAGTCCCTGCATCTACTGCTAATTATTTGATTGAGGCCATGCTTCTTTTAGCAGGGCCCACATTTTCTCGTTATTTGAGAATGCTCGCATTTCTATAATTTGTCATTGTTTACATGTTCCAATCTCCTCATTCTACATAATGAAATCCACCTTCATATATATTTCGCTTGCACCTTTGTATTCCACATAATGTAAGCCATCTTCGCATAACTTTGTCCATTTATCCAATTGCACTAGGAAATGCAGAGGTGGATTTTATTGCGGGCATAAAATTTTCACTGTGCATAATGCCAAATTTGATGAATTATCTGTTGCAATGGTAATTATAAATCTTGGTATTAGAGGTTAAACAACTATTTAAAAAACTCCCCGACACATGATTTCTCTACACACCATTTCTCCTGCACTTCTCACATTTTTACACTCTGCAGAATTTTTGCATTGCACATAATAAAAACATTATCCGTGGGGCCCATATTTATCTACAACTAAAATTCATATCAACTTCATTTCAAGGATTTAACATTGTGTGGAGTGCAGAGGGGCATTGAAAGTTTTCATTGTGCAGAGTGTGGAGGGGAAATGAATGCTTTCAATGTACAGAGTGCAGAGGTCAAGTCAAAGCTTTGATTGTGTGAAAATTTGTTGTTAATAGAAAAATTAGTAAGCAGTAACTAGATTGCATGCAATATGAACAAATCTCATAATTCATGCAATTTGGAAAAATAATAGTTTATGCTTTATTATATTCGGTGTCATTTTGTCTAAGTAACTAGTGTAGAAAATAGAGATCTACCCATGGTTACATTGTTTTAGAAATATTGTTTCATATGTACATAACCTAACTAAACACAAATATCATACTAAGTCCTTTACACATATTATTTTTCATAACAAATCCTAGAGTTGTTGTCACCTCATTCTTTAATTTCTTATATGTAATAGCTATCATAATATATGTAAATATTATCAAGTATTTAATTAAAAAACTGCAACTATTACTTTGCTCAATAATGTCAAAACTGATAGGCTTCCAGGTCACTTACATGAGTAGGAGGAGGGATGAATAAATATGCGGAGGAAGGAGAACTTATGGTGTGTGGAAAGTGCAGGAAATGTGGATTGTGAAGGGGTAGTGAATGTTTTCATGGTGAAGCGCAGAGGGGAAGTGAACGTTTCATTTGCATAGTGTGGGGGGAGGGGGGGGGGGGGGGGGGGGGGCAGTGAAAATTTAATTGTGCACAATGGGGAGGGATAATTGAACATTTCCATTGTGTAGATTCCTGCATTAGAATAATTTGGTTATCAAGCCTCATTTAAAAATTGTAAGCTTAGGAGTGGTAGCTCTATTATATATGTGTGTGTGTGTGTGTGTGTGTTACAAGACTGAGTTGAAGCCCTTAAAATCTTGAGAAATGCATTGCTATATATATACACACCTATGTATGGAGACATAAGGATTGAGTCGATTCTTGCAATGCTCATGAAGGATAACATTAGGTCTAATTATTTATCTCTCTCTCTCTCTCTCTCTCTCTCTCTCTTGTCTCTTCTCTCTCTCTCTCTCTCTCTCTCTCTCTCTCTCTCTCTCTCTCTCTCTCTCTCTCTCTCTCTCTCTCTCTCTCTCTATATAATATATTATATATATATATATAATATATATAATATATATATATATATAGATAGAGATATATATAAAAGGTTATGCATGGTAGAGGCTCATTGATAAGCATAGGAAGAATGTGTCAGAGGCTTGAGTAAAAGCTCAAACCATGTACTCATCTATGTAGTGGGGGCTATAAGTCTAAGGCCCAAAGGAGCAAGTGAGCTAGTGCCTCATGCATCACGTGAAAAAGAGATAAGGCTGAGTGCTAAGGGCACAGGGGTTAAAATTCATTTACTGTGGATTAATAGGTAGACACCTTGTATCACCATATGACCAAGAGTTATGACCAAGGGTGCATAGGTGGGAGGGTTTGGAGCTATTGGATACCAAGGAAAGAAAAGAACCATCCACGTGTCTGAGAGAAATTACCTCGGAAGTTACAAGTAGAGGCATGTTCTAATACTGTTGGGATTTTATCCCTATGGCGATGTGACAAAATGAGGCCTAATTGGATGAGATTTCATGTATGTGGAGTGCTTTATGCGCTCGAAAGTGATAACGTACACTCTCAAGTGGACTCCTCATCACCCTAGTGCTAAAAGTAAAGTGATGTCACCCTGACAGATAGGAGTAGAGGCAATAATAGAAAAGGTCAATATGATATGGATAGGGATGAGCCTGCATGCACGATTATGATGGAAGGAGTTGAGGCACGTGAAGGAGGGACCCACAAAGGATCCACACAACCTCAGAAGATTCTTCCCCGATAATTTCGACGGGGGACTACAAAGGAAATCCATGAGATTATATCTCCAAGGTGTAGTGGAAAAGGGGGCCCACTTGACATACATGTTGGAAGGGGATGTCCTCCTTTAAATTATAATATATATCTATATATATGTTCCTCAATTCGTGGGAAAAGGTTAAAGTGACCCAGACGAGAACATGTCGATAGTTGAGGTGGAATTGCCACATGGGCAGTCACATGGCCTGACTTAGATAGTCACATGAGCACCACGTGGGGGCCACGTCAGAGGTCAGATGACATAGTAAGTTCCAATAGGCCATTCTTTAATTGGCCATATCTTTTGATCCAAGTGTCGGATTGAACCAAAATTTATATCGGTGGTAAGGTCTTGATGAGACAAACACATTGCTGTCATCCATTTTAAGTATTGAGGAAGTTGCAAAAGATCAAAAAACTTAGAGCCCATTCCCATAACTATACCTTGGAGATCAGGTCAGAATTGTAACTACCCTCTTTCTACCTCGGTGGGACAATGAGTGGTAAGAGCGAGTGTTAGACATAGTTAAAAAAGGAATGTAAGGAAGTGAGAGAGTGGAGCCGACGACTTCTTAAGATGTGGTTAATGACCAACAATGACAAGGGGATAAGGTAGTGGAGGAAGTTTAAGTGTTTGTTCATCCAAGGAAGTAGGAAGAGGAAAATGAAGAACCTAACCCAAATTGGATTCAATTGTGAAGGCTAGTTTAAATTTGTGTAAACTTATGCATTAGAAATACATGGAAATATTAGGAATATTTTGAACGACTTATAGGAATTGTCAACGTAGTGTTTTAAAATGTTATCAGTGCAGGAAGCAAACAAATCTATTTTGGACCATTTTAAACACAACAGTTGATGGCCAGGTGGAAAATGTAAAAGGGTTTGGCCTTGAAACCAGATTTAATCGAATAGAAACAAGCCTAATAGTTTCTTTAAAAAAAATTATAAAAATAATCAATATATGAGTTTTGTGTGTTATGTGTGTGCATGTGTGTTTAAAAAAACATGCAACGAGATTCTTGACCATGGAGATTCATTTGACATATTTGTATGACATTTTTTTAATTAATCAATTTAATCAAAAGGCAAAAAAAAAGTGAAATTGCATTTAAGATAAATCTCAACTTTTGATTTGTGACTTCTACTAAAAATATTTTAGAATATTACATGAAGTTAAATCCCTAACGTCCTTTAATAAATATCAATAATTAAATTAAAATAATTAAAATTATGTTCCAAATAAACACACTTATTAATATAATTAATTATTAAAAATGAAATAATTTAATAATAAATAATAATATAATATTACATATTACCTTCCCATACATACATTTCTTTTAAAATATTATTGTATTGAAAAGAGTTTCTACATACATTTCTTTTAAAATATTATTGTATTGAAAAGAGTTTCTACATCATAATAGTAGGGTGATAGTATAACATTAAGTCTCATTACTTTAAGATATTTTCATTGTAAATGTTAAATTTCTAACCTAAATAATTTTTTGTAAGAAACATAAATTAAATCAAAGTAGATAGATCTTATACCCAGATTTTTAAGCATTAAAAAATCAAATTTCTGAAACTATAATTTTTTATTATTATTTAGTTCCATTTTATATATTAATTAGATATAAAAATTACATCTTAATAAATTTAATTCTACACCATATTTAATAAAAAAATATACCTTAATAAATTTGATTTCACACGTTATTTAATAAATCTAAATCCAATTTAAGATAGCTTTAACCTACTTAATTTTTTAAAGATATTGTTAACCAACTAAAAATGTACACGTTATTTATTAATTTTTGTTGTCACACGATAGGATCTTCCCTAGTGCACTTAACTATGGATAGAATCTGATTTTTTTCGGTTAGTTACCAACTGATAAACATAAATAAATATTTGTTCCAAATCATAATTAAAGTAAATTTGTATGGCCATTCTTAATATTGTATTATAAAACTAATCTTCTTTATTTTTCTTTCTAATTTTACTTTTTATTGTAAAATTAATTTTCATTTTTATTTTATTTTAAAATATATATATATATTATATATTTTTTTTAATCATAGAAATATTTTTAATGAATTTTAATATAATATTATTTAATAATATCTTGTAAATCAACTTACCATTCTTAATACAATAATTAAAATTATATTATAACATATTAAAAAACAATATCTATATAACATAACCTCTATAACATTTAAAAGCAAAAAAAAACAAAAGGGTTATGGCAACCAATTAGATAGCCAACATAGTAACCAACACCATTCATAGATCGACTTTGAGATTGTGGCAACCAATTAGATAGCCAACACACTAACCAACACCATTTATAGATCCACTTTGAGATTGTAGATATGGTCATGATTGTAGCCTTAAAGAGTGCAATTTTTAATGTTTTTCTTAATATTTGACCATTGATTTCTATTGATATTTGAAATAAAACAAAATTACAATTGATGTTCTTTGGAGCACAATATTGACCTAGTCAGCGAACCAAAAAACTATTGACATCATTACAAAAGAGAAACCACCTTATTGTGAAAAGATATACATGATGATTGTGCACTCATGCAAAAACACAAGAGATGCTTACAATTAGTGTTTTACCCACTACATAACTAATACCATACAAGGATAAAGATGATAACATGGGAAAAAAGAATAGTCACGAACTAAAAGACCAAAAGAACAAAAAATTATCTCCTAGGAGAAGAGAACCAAAGATGGATTCATTCATCCAAAATGATCACCGGTTGATCTAGAGAAGAATTTGTATTGACCATGTTGACTGTGGTAGCATTTATAACCACTTCTTTATTTTGAGGTACAATTGAGTTAGTGTCTGAATCTGAGATTATGTAACATTCTATTTAGTTCAAATGAACCACAATGTCATCCATATCGTAGTGGATATCCCCCAATATCCTCTGCAAATCCTCTTGGCCTGCAAAAAGTTTGTAATTATCCACCTATTTATCTCATAGCACCATGTGAAGAAGAGTATCCATCTGTCTGTGTGTAGATAATGAGTGCAAAAAATATAACCTTCTCTTGCTCAGTTTTCCTACCCATTTAGTTTTACCAACACAGACTTCAGAATCTAAATCGTACATCCAGTTGCAAAATTATTTTTCTTTCAGGGTGTGAATTTCCTTTTGCACCTCCATAGGCATAACATCAAAGAAATTTGCAATAGACTCCCATCCAAAAAGTCGTCGGTGTTTGGAGGAGGATTCCCCTAGTATGCTTCCTATGCAATTGAGCAAACTGTAATAGGCCTGGGTTGAAAATCCATGTAACAAATTTAATAAAGAAAATATAAGACCAAGGTCATGGGACACTTATTCCAATATGAATGTTGGGAAAAACATCCTAGTATGGGTGTTCGTTTAGTTTATTATGGCTAAGGAAACTGGAAAAAGAAATGGAAAAGGATTTGAAAAGGCAAGAGACATTAATTGGCATTTTATTTATGAAAATAAAAGGAAATAGGAGAAAAGGAAGGTGAAAGGTCGCATGTTACATGTGAGAAGGAAAATGAAGAAAACAGAGGCCTCATTAATAAAAAGGCTTATGAGGATCAATTCACAACCTTTTGTCAATTTAACCTTTTGTCAGTTCAGGTTTGGAGCTCTCTCTATATTCTCCCTCTCTCATACTCTTTCACACTTGGAGTATCCTTAGATCACTCTAGCAAATGAAGGACAAGAAAGAAAAGGGAAGAAAATATCAAGAAAGGAAGAGCATGATCAAGAGGCTATCACGAGATTACTTGCAGGTATCGATTTTCATGTATGATTTCCTTGCTAATTTTGGCATTCATGGTACATGCATTCATGTATTTAGTTCTCTTGTTGTCATTTGCAAGGGTCTTTCCAGGTGTGACAGTGGATTTCAACCTTGCCTTGCCATTTCTAGATAGCCATGGTGTGATGGGTTTCTTTTACTTGGTTAAGCTAGATTGTTGGATGGTTTCAAAAATGAGTGGGGTGGTCTTAGGAAATATCACAAGACCTAGGAATCCCTTGACTAGTAATGACGGGATACACGATAAAGCGAGGTTGTGAATACCCTCGTTGGGCCTAGGAACCCATTGACCGATAATGCCAAGATACATGGTAAATCCTAGAGGGGTGAAACAGAAAAATTCCTCATGGTTTAGCTGGAGATATCTAGAGGCATCCATGCTTCTTTAAGGCCTATTGATCCCTTGACCAGTACATGGCAGGATTGTGGTAAAACCTATAGGGTATGTTTATTGTTTGGGCCTAGGAATCCCTTAGTGGGATACATGATAAAGTTCAAGGAAGCCTTGATTAGTTCTGTTGTGAGTCTCACATTCTTGCTTAGAGTATGGAACAGGGGTGATTGGTTGAAAGAAAGATTTGGTTGATCCAATCTATGGTCGGTGGTACATGGAATTTCATGGCTTGGTTGCATTTTACATATGTTGATAAGAGATATTTTCCTCTTGTGTATTATGTGTAAATATGTTTTTTATTATGTGATGATAGTGGTTATTCTATCATTGTTATTTTGTTGGTTATATGTTGGTTAAAAGCATGGTTTATGATAGACTTGAGTTATGAATCCCATCATGTTTTGATTAGTAAATGCATGTATAATGAATGTATGATCTAATAGATGATAATGAAGCTATTATGAGAGGGGATCAAACCTTCTTGACAAATATCAGATAAGTATGAAGTCCCTATGCTCAGATGTGTTTATGACTTGTAGATTACATGTTCATGATGTGTTTGACATAGTTCCTGTCATGGATAGGCCTTTTCAGGTCAAGTCCTTGTTGAATTTTTGCATTAGAGGCCTTTTAATCTTGTTATTTATCATTTTTGGAAGTTTCATGAAGTTTTGGGCAAAGGCCTAAGTCCTACCCCAAAAAATGTGGCTCATAATTCGGGCACCTTGGCATAGAACTACCGGAAAAAGGCCATAGTCACATGAAGGCATTATTGTGGGAGCAACTGAAGGGTATGAGTTGCATGGAGGGCTTGTCATGGGAGCCATTGGGAGTCTATTTAGGTAAAGAATTAATTTCTCTTAGGGTTTGGACACCTGGTGTTAGGATATTCCGACACATAGGAATAGTGAAGTATAACTTGGTCTAGTATAGAGTTAGGTAAAATTTGTTTCTTTACTATGTACATTTGTAACTTACAATCTGACAGTCACGATATGTAGTGATCCGACGGTTCATTCTCTCCTCGGTATTACCGACACTTGATCCGTGGCTTAGCACCCAATTGGTCCATGAATTCTATTTAAAGCGCATGGAGGGTCATTTGTAGGTTAACTGTTCACGAGAGAAGCTTATGTAAATTTTCATTCTTTTATTAATAAATTTCCTGAAGTGGCCACGTTGGCTCAGGCCGTGGACTGTTTCCCTCTTTGAGGGTTTTAACCACGTCAAAAATACTGGTGTATTGATCTATGATCTATTTGTGAGTGGGTGTCCTTTGGTGTTCTGTCTGAGGAACTTACCCTGTAAATTCCTACATGGTATCAGAGCTATTTGAGGGCCACGTCCGTTGGTGATCCAAATCTGAAGCCGGTACAATTGCATCCGACTGCCATTTCCTATATCTACTGTTTCTGACTACTTTCGGGCCAAGAGGACTGCTCCGTTATTTTAGGAGTATCTGTTCCAGTGAGGAACCCCTTTCGTTTCACGCGAAAAGGTTTCTGGTAGCCATAGCTGCGTCATTTTTAAGATCTGGAGCATACAATGTTTATTTGCAGTATACAGTTATTTTCTCTCTGTTTATTTCGGTTTCGGTTTATTTAGCTCTTTTTTATTACCGGATCTATACCTTTCATTTATGTGTATGCTCTTTGCCCTGCGACTCTATGTGATCTGGGGCAAATCAGAAATATAAAGGAAGGATTTTTCTCATGCGTATGCTCTTTCCCCTGCGCCTTAGTGTGATCTTGGAAAATCAGAAACATTGAGGAAAATATTTAGTTTCCGGGTAAAGCTAACTTTAAGCCATAAGGCTTGTTTTTTTTGTATGTCCATGTTGGGTTTGGTTTTGTTTTAGAAGAAAGGCTTTCTCAAGGCAAGCAATTGCAATCCAAAATTCAGTGACCAAAGAAAAACAAACCCCCCCCCCCCCCCCGTCTCTCTCTCTCTCTCTCTCAAACTTTTTGTTTAGCTCACTTGGTTCAAAGCTAATTTATGAGAGTACAGGTCTTGGGTTCAAATCTCCTTTTTGTTGAAAAAGGGGCGTTTTTTTCATTTCCGCACATTCCGGCACTTCGTCGGCGCCTTCATCAACTTTTTTCAAAAAGCCATAACTTCTTCATCCGGAAGTCGTTTTCAGAGCCGTTTTTTTTAACCAGCCTAATTTTTCGAGATCTTTCCATTGGAACACTTAGTTTCAGCATATATAGGTTCAGTTTCTGTTAAAATGGAAATTCCATGCCAAGTTATTCTTAACAACACCAACTACTGCCAATGGTGGTCCTACATTGTGGATTTACTTAGAAGTAAAGGTCTTTACCAAATAGCCTCAGGCCAAGAAACCAAGCTGAAATATGAAGAGAAGGCAGCTAAATGGGAAAATAGGCAACATCAAGCACGTGGTTTGATAGGGATGTCTATCTCTCCTGATATTAGATTCCATATTGCAGAACTTGATACTCCTGATAAAGTAATGGAGCAGCTTACTAAAGTTTTTGGAATAAAAAATGAACTTAGAGCCCATCAACTTGAAAATGAGTTGCTTACATTGGACCCTAATAATTTTTCTTGCATTGAAGATTTCTTGTCCAAGTTCAAGACCATTAGACTTCTCTTGGAAGGTGTTAAGGTTAAGAAAGAATATAGTGCCCTTATTTATTGCATTCTTACCAAGTTGGGACCAGCCTACTCTGTGTTTGTTTCCACCTTCGATTCTACAAGAGAAGCCTTCATTTCTCAAGGACATGACTACAAGCCCCCTTCCTTTGATGCTTTTTGTGATTCTTTAATAAGAGAACAAGAAAAACTCTTACACCTTGGTCTTCTTAATTTTGGAAACTCTTCTAAGAAAGTGTTAACCGCCCAACAGCAACCAAATTCAAAGAATCCTAAGAAGTCGTATCCTAAAAGAAATGGTCCTAAACCAAACAAGGGTCCTAAGCAATTTCAGCCTCAAAATGAAAAATCATTTCACTAGAATGATAAGGCAAATAAAAACAAAGGGAAGAAGACCGATAGACATTGCAACTTTTGTAATCGAGATGGCCACTTAGAATCTAAATGCTTTAAGAAGATGGAAGCCTTGGAAGCAGCAATGAAGAAGCATAACATCCATTTGGAGCACTCTTCAAATTCATCTTCAGGAATGGCACTTTCTGCATGTGGTTGTCAAGCATCTCGGTCTAGCTATGCACTAAATGTATCTTCTTTCCTCTCATTCTCATGAGTGGCTCATTGATTCTGGAGCTTCTTATCACATGGCCAAAAACAAAGCCATGTTTTCTTCTTTAAATGATTGTAACACCAAAAATATATATGTTGGTGATGATAGATCTCTTAGTGTATTAGGGACTAGAACTATTCATATAGACAATGGTCAATTTAATGATGTACTATGTGTTCCAACCTTATCCTACAACATTCTAT
>APFE031670798.1:216167-241403 GCA_000404065.3 Pinus taeda
ATATGATTATGTTTATACATGTATTATGTTAATCTATCTAATCTTGCAGATGAAATATCCTCCCCTGAACTATTTTGAGGTATGTTGATTATGTTTATATTTTGATTTAGCTGACACAATATACTTGCATAAGGAAGATCAAAGATGACTAGCAAGATCGTAGACTATAGTTCATGAGACTCTCCCTATAGATCATATGAGAAACATGGTGATGGGCACTCTCTTAACATAGAAGACACATTGAGAAGTTTGAAGGCAGAAATGAGAATTTGCAAGGCAGATAATGACGAAATTATTTAGGCACAGGAGAAATAAACAAAGGTTAATGCAATTATCCTTCATAGTTTTTTAGATTTGAAGATATAGGGACTGGTTAGGATCAGTCATGGGTAGGAGTATAAGACTAATGGGGAATACAGTAACAGGTCTTACGGTGGTCACAAGTCAGATAGGGATGACACAATCAGAGATGGAAGGTTCCTGGACGCACCTAATAGAAGAGGTGATGGACACAGGTTCTATTCTAATTTTGGTTCTGATAGGTATCATGGTCATCATCGTTATCATCCTTACAGGAGGAATGACAGGGGATATTTTCCATACGAGTTCAAGAAAGCCAAGCTACCTACCTTTGATGGGGATTTGAAGAAGCCAGAAGATGAAGAGGCATGGTTACTCGGGATGAATAAGTTATTTGAGCTGCATGATTACATAGAGAATATGAAGGCCAGAATAAGTATCTTCAGCCTCAAAGGGAAATCAAACATCTGGTGGGAAGATCTGAAGTGGGTTAGATACATCAAGACAGAAGAGTCGAGTTCACATGAATTCAAGAGATTTTTTAGGAAATAATATTTTTCAGAGGGCTACAATGACAATAATGCTAAGGATTTCTATGACCTAAATATGGGATTCATGACAAATGAGGAGTATATGACCAAGTTATTGGAGTTGATGAGGTATATCCCGTATCTTAAGGACGAGAAGGCCAATGTTCATATATTTTTTAGTGGATTACCATTAGCATTTAGATATTCAATTGAATATGATGAGCCTCAGTCACTTGAAGAAGTCATTGGTAAGTTGAAGCACTGTTATGAGCAATTAAATCTCAAGACAAAGTCTTAGTAAGGTTGGAAAGGGAAAGAAAAGGATAATGGTAAATGGTAGCCAAAAAGAACAAGACCCCAAGATCCAGGTGAGAAAGAGAATGTTGTTCCTTACAAGAATTTTAATCTAGATGGAAGGGGACATGCTTCATAGCCTGGAGGGAAGTAGAATAAAGGTGATGGTATGGGACGGTTGTAGTGTTGGATATGTGGCAAGGAACATCTCAAGGGATATTGTATGTAGTATTAGGGTAGTAGGCCTCATATTTACAGTGCACATGAAGTAGAGATAATTGGGGATGTTGGGAAGAGCATTCCACAGATCTATGGAACATTGGATAATAGGAAGGAGGATCACCAACCATCTATAATCGGGATGGAGAGCAAGATTTGTGATCAAGTTGTTTCTATTTTGATTGACCCTCGATCTACTTATAGTTATGTTAATCCTGACTTGGTGATAAGTGTGGCTTAAATAAAGAAGTGCATGTAGAATCTTTGTTAGTGCAGTTGCCTACAAGTACAAAGAAAAGAGTTCATCATTGGGTAAGGTCTTGTACAGTTGTGTTGAATTGTATGCCTACATCAACGCATTTGAATGTGTTTCTGTTGGGATTGTATAGTTTTATTTTGGGTATGGAATGGTTGT
The DNA here is from genome assembly GCA_000404065.3 of Pinus taeda. Classification (NCBI taxonomy): domain Eukaryota; kingdom Viridiplantae; phylum Streptophyta; class Pinopsida; order Pinales; family Pinaceae; genus Pinus; species Pinus taeda. The sequence goes on from APFE031670798.1 coordinate 217,926, forward strand.
ATCTTCATCTGCCCAAGGTGGATTGTTATGAAAAAGCTATTGAATGCTTGGATGACAATGGAAAACAAAGAATGTTGCAGGGTAAGAAGAAAGCTACATCATGCAAAATGGTTACAACTATGCAAGAAAAGCACAATCATAGAAAAGGGTGTGTATTATTTTCAATGCATATTTCTGGTGATAAAGGTAAGGATGTTAAGGATGCAGAGGTATTGAGTAGGTACATGGTTTTACATTAGTTTCATAATGTATTTCTGACATAGATTTCAAAGTTTCCACCTCATAGAGAAGTGGACTTTTCTATTGAGTTGGTACTAGGGGTAGCACTAGCATCAAAGACACCATACATGATGAGAACATCAGAGTTAGTAGAGATGAAGTTGCAATTTAATGAAATGCTTGACAAGGGATACATTAGACCAAGTGTATCGCCTTGGGGTGCATTGGTATTGTTTGCAAAGAAGAAGGATGGTACTCTCAGGTTTTGGATTGATTATAGGAAGTTGAAGAAGGTAACCACTAAGAACATGTATTTGTTGCAAAGGATCGATGACTTGTTTGACTAGTTGAAGGGAGTAAGAGGGTTCTTAAATATTAATCTGAGATCAAGATACCATCAGGTATGAATCAAAGAAGAGGATATTTACAAGACTTCTTTTTGGACCAAGTACATGCGTTATGAGTTTTTTGTAGTTCCATTTGGTTTGACTTATGCTCTAGCTACTTTTATGTGTTTGATGAATAGTGTTTTGTGTCCTTATTTGGACAGTTTTGTTATTGTGTTCATTGATGATATATTGATACGTTCTAAGAATTAAGAAGAGCATGTTGAACATTTAGCAATAGTATTGAGGTTGCTAAGAGATCATCAGTTGTATTCCAAGCTTAGTAAATGTAGTTTTTTCTAGACAAGTGTACATTACTTGGGGCATGTTTAGTGGACCCGGAGAAGATAAGAGATATCATGGAATGGGAAACTCCTAGAAATGTGGATGAGGTAAGGTCATTCATGGGGTTAGCAGGTTACGATAGGAGGTTCATAAAGAACTTCTCATGCATTTGATATCCTATTACATCATCACAAAGACAAGGTAAGAATTTTGAATGGACAGAGGAATGTCTTGCCAGTTTTGAGCAGTTGAAGGAATTGTTGAAAAATTATCTAGTTCTTAAAATTGCACTCTGGATAAAGAGTTCATGGTGTGTACAGATGCTTTCAAAAGAGGGCTTGGTAGAGTCCTTATGCAGGAGGGATAGATGGTATGTTATGAATCAAGGAAACTGAATGAGCAAGAGAAGAATTATGTTACAGATGATCTTGAGTTGGCAATGATCATCCATGCATTGAAGATGTGGAGACACTATCTTCTTGGCAAGAGGTTTGTTTTGATGAGTGATCACAGTGGATTGAGATACTTGTTTGACCAACTGAATCTAAATTCCAGGAAAGCTAGATGGTTGGCCAAGATCATCAAGTTTGATTTTGAGATCAGGTACATTAAGGAGAATGAGAACAAGGTCGTAGATGCTCTTCACAGGCATATATGTAAATCACATAGCAACTATGAGTTCTTATGGAATAGATTTATAGGATCAGATATTATAGGCAGGACAATAGGATGACAGGTACAAGGATCTTAATAATAAGTTACAGTAGGGTACAAGTGAACTGGATGTGGACTATCATCTTACAGCATATGGTTTGATCAAATTTAGGGACAGGATCTATATGTTGGACAACAATGAGATCAAGAAGCTTATCTTGAGGGAATTTCATATTAAACCATATTAAGGTCACCCAGGATATTAGAATACATTGGAAGTGGTAAAGAAGTTCTATTATTGGTCGAATATGAGGAAGGAAGTGGTAGAGTTTGTGGCGAGATGTTTGTATTTTCAATGAGTAAAAGAAGAGTGTAAGCATCCAGGTGGATTACTACAATTGATTTTGATTCCAGAGTTGAAATGGGAGTTCATTTCCATGGATTTCATTACAAGTTTTTTGGGTACATCTAGATAGCATGATTCCATCATGGTTGTGGTGGAAAGGTTGACAAAGGTAGCACACTTCATTCCAGTGAAGTGTATGTATTCAACTAGTGAGGTAACACAGGTCTTCATTAGAGATATAATGATGTTTCATGGTGTATCAAAGAATATTGAATCATATAGGGATACAAAGTTCATTTCTAGGTTTTGGAAGGAGTTGTTTGTAGGATTGGGTGCAAAGTTGGCCTTCAGCACAACTTATCATCCACAATCATATGGATACATAGAGAGGGTCAGTAGGATTTTGGAGGATATGTTGATAATGTACCTCATGCATCAACAAAGAAAGTGGGAAGAGTATCTTCCACTAGTAGAGTTTTCTTACAACAATCGATATCAGGCTTCATTGAGGATGAGTTTGATTGAGGCACTTCACGGGAAGAGTTTTAATACTCCCATCAGTTGAAGTGATCTAGTGAATGGGGTGTTGATAGGACCAAATATGTTGGTATGAATGGAATAGGAAATGTAGGCTATTAAGAAGAATATAAAGGCAACATAAGAAAAGAAGACAATTTATGCATATCAACATAGGTTGTTTAATGAGTTTCATATTGGGGAAACATGCGTACTTGCGCACCAATCCCAAGAAGATCTCCTTGAGGATCAGGTCATGTGTGAAGTTAGCACCTCACTATTATGGGACTTTCAACATCCTCGAGAGGATTAGACCAGTGGCCTACAAACTTGCACTGCCTTTGACAATCAAAGTCCATGATGTCTTAGATTTTTCATTGCTTAAAATATATGTAAAGGTTGTTGATCAAGGTATTGATTGTTTTGTATTATAGGTGAAGCCAGAAGGATAATTCTAGCTGAAACCTTAGTGTATTTTGTAGAGAAATATGCTCATGCTCTGGAATCGAGTAATCGAGAAGGTTAAAGTGCAGTGGAAGCACTTTGGGGCCAATAAAGATACATGGGAGGTGGATGATTGGATGCGAGCTATGTATCATTCTTTATTTGTTGGTTGAGTAGATGTCTTTTGGCATATGTTTTGGAATGGTGTTTTGGTATCTATATATATGTATATGGATGTAAATATCGCATGAGCTGTGTTATAAATCTTCAATAGCGGTATGGTTTTCATGTTATGTTTATCATGTTGGTTTTCTTTTCAACTAGCTTATCATTGTAAAGAATGCATCAAGCTAAGTATAAAGTTCCATGGGAAGTATGTTTTTATTTTCAGCGGTCTTGCTGGTTACAGGTGTCATTGAAGACTGAGGATGGTGTTTCCCTTAGGGGGATGGGTCTTCAACTACCTTGGGTTAAAATCCATGTAATAAAGTTAATAAAGGTAAAATAAGACCAAGGTCATGGGACACGTATTCGAAGCTGAATGTTGGGAAAAACATCCTAGTGTGGGTGTTCATTTGGTTTATTATGGCTCAGGAAATTGGAAAACGTAAAGGAAAAGGATTTGAAAAGAAAAGAGACATTAATTGAGATTTTATTTATGAAAATAAATGAAATTATGAGAAAAGGAAGGTGAAAGGTCATAGGTTTCATGTGAGGATGAAAATGAAGAAAATAGAGGCCTCATTAATAAAAAAGCTTCCGAAGATCAATTCAAAACCTTTTGTTAGTTCATTTTTCAAGCTCTCTCTCTCTATTCTATCTCTCTCATACTCTTGCACACTTAAGAGTATCCTTGGATCACTCTAGCAAAGGAGGGACAAGAAAGAAAAGGGAAGCAAAGATCAGGCAATGAAGAGTGATATCAAGAGGTTATAGCGAGATTACTTGTAGGTATCCAGTTGTATGTATGATTTCCTTGCTAGTTTTTGCATGCATGGTACATGCATGTGTGCATTTGGTTCTCTTTCTATAGTGGGATTATTTACATGTATCAAGTTGCATGTATGACTTCCTTGCTAGTTTTGGCATGCATGGTACATGCATGTGTGTATTTGGTCCTATTTTGTCTTTCGAGGTGTGATAGTAGATTTCAGCCTTGCCTTGCCATTTCCAAAGAGCCATGGTGTGATGGGGTTCTTTTACTTGGTTGAGCTGGATTGTTGGATTGTTTCAAAACTGAGTGGGGTGGTCTCAAGAAAAATCAAAATGCTTAGGAATCCCTTAACCGATAATGGTGGGATACATGGTAAAGCCTATTTTTGAATACTCCCATTGGACCTAGAAATCCCTTGACTAGTAATACCGGGATACACGGTAAATCCTAGAGGTGTATACCCTCGTCGGGCCTAAGAATCCCTTAAGCGGTAATGGCGGGATACATGGTAAAGTTTAGAGGGTGGAGATGGACAAATTCCTCATGGTTTAGGTGGATATATCCAGAGGAATCCATGACTATTTAGCTCCTACTGATCCATTGGCCGGTACATGATGAGATTCTAGTAAAGATTATAGTGTATGGTTATTATTTGGGCCTAGTAATCGCTTGGTGGGATACACACTAAAGCCAAAGGAAGCCTTGATTGGTTTTGTTGTGAGTCTCACATTCATTCTTAGATTATGGCACGAGGGTGATTGGTTGAAATAAATATTTGGTTCAGCCAATCTATGGTCGAGTGGTACGTAGAAGTCCCTGGGTTGGTTGCATTTTTCATATGTCGATAAGAGCTCTTTTCCTCTTGTGTATTATGTGTAAATTTTTGGGTTGTTTTATATTCTTTCCATGATTAGCTGATGTAGCTAATCGGGGGGTTAGAAGGGGGGCAAAGCCCCTCCTTCGTTGCGCCGATTGTGTAGCGGGGGGGGGGGGCGGGGGGGTCACAGGGGGTTCGAGGGGTGCAGATAACCCCACTCTGTGGGGTCTGGGGCAGCGCCCCAAAAAAATTTGGTTTTCGACCCTATGTTAGGTTGGGTAGACCTACCTATGGTTTTGTGCATGGTTTTCGGTCCATGGTATTGGATGCTTCGGCATGTATAATATGTATTGTAACATTGAAAGGAATATAATGAAAAATCAAGCCGGTAGTCTTGGTTTTGGGATCCAGGGGAAATCTATGTGTATATGTGTTTTATGTGTTATGCTCTCGTATTGTTTATTTTCTATGTTTTAGAATTCGTATGCAGATAATTTCTATACGGGGTCAAAACCTACATAAACATGTTTTTTATTATGTGATGATAATGATTGTTCTATCATTATTATTCTGCTAGTTATAAGCATGGTTTATGACAAACTTGAGTTATGGCTTTCATCATGTTTTGATTAGTAAATGAATGAACAATGAAAGCATGACCTAATGATCATAATGCAATTATTATGAGAGGGCATCATACCTTCTTGAAAAATATAAGATAAGTATGAAGTCCCTATACTCGGATGTGTTTATATGACCTGTAGATTACATGTTCATGATGTGTTTGATAGAATGTTTTTCATGGCTAGGCCTTGTTAGGTCAAGTTCTTGTTTAATTTTTCCATTAGAGGCCTTTTCATCTTGTTATTTATCTTCTCTGGAAGTTTCATGGAGTTCTGGGCAAAGGCCTGAGTCCTAACCCTGGAAAAGTGGCTAAGAAATCGGGGTCACTAACATAGAGCTTTCTAAAAAATGCCATATTTAAATGGAGGCCTTGTTGTGAGAGTGACTAGAGGGTCTCAGTCGCATGGAGGGCTTGTCATGGGAGTGACTGAGGGTCTAGTTTAGTTAAGAAGTAATTTCTCTTAAGGGTAGGACACCTGGAAGGGTTGGTTGGATTTTGAAGGTTCTGTAGCTTCTGAAGGAAGTCTTTAAAGTGTTGGTATGATAGTTCCACTTCCTTAAGGTGAACTAGGAGGTCAAATGATATCATAGTAACTCTTTGTCACATGTTTAACCTCGTGGACCGATTAGCTTGGGTACATTTGGGAAGAGGGTGTTACAAAAATGTTGACTCAGAGCCATGTGAATCCGAAACCTACATGAAAACTTCAAAAGGATATTTTGGAATGATCCACTAGAATGACTTTGGTAAAGTACTAGATACGAAAAAATGACTATGATCCAAATTACCAAATGCAAAGTAACTTGGAGCTTTGAGTACACTATTATGGACAAGATACAGACATAGTCCAAGATCCTTCAACAAAATGGTTCTAGACCTAAATGGTCATGGAAACATTTGTGGTGCAAAATGGAATACATATTAACCCCCTATGATATTTTATATATCCTTTGGAAGACCTTACTACAGACACAATTAGAACCATATAGAAAAATACCCACTATACCAAAATCTAGCAACTAAGATAGGGTCATTGAAGAATATCACAAAGGGGTCGAGGGTTGCAGGTCTACAATAGGGAGTGCAACAACCATTTCGAATGAAGGTTCAAATGATGAGTTCTACAAAAAACACACAAAGAACACTAGTTTGCTACACTTGACCGCAGGATAGTCATAGTAATATTCCTTGTTAGAGAACTAGAAAGGAGAAATAGCCACCAAAGATACAACTCGCTTATAACAATGCCCAAAAAAGAGGCTTGAGATGTTGTACACCTCAAAAACAAAGAACGAGGACCAACAGTGTAACTTTAACTCACCTAAACTGGTAACAAAAACACACTAGAGACATTTAATGACAACATAGAAACTTGAGACGACCGAAACATTGGAACATGTAGAACAAGGACAAACATTGATATTTAATATGGCTTGGACCTAAAATGCTTGGACAAGAAAGCACAAGTGCACTGAGTTTGTTAAGGATACTGAAGCTATACTATAAGACCCTATAATGGAGGAAGAAATGAAAGTCCAGGGCATATCTTGAGAGGAGTAGAACTGTGAGGCACCACCTTGAACACACCACTTATGTTCGCCACCCCGAAACATTGACCAAATTGTTATATAACATTACAGGCAGAATTATGAATTTCTTAGTCTCAAAACAAGGTCAAAAATATACTCCCAATAGGTGCCAAGTGTAATACTTTTCATAGACTTATACCATCCCAATTGCTCACATGATAGTGCAATCATTAATGAAGCATGATAACTTGTCAGAGCATATCAAAATTAAATCCAATCCTTCATATGCATGCACCTCCATACCTATGTTGAGAGCACAAAGAGAATGTCATATGGTGTTATTGATCCAAAATACACATTTACCCACCCTCGTGAATTTAATGTGAAAAGTCGTTGACCATATGGCTGCACCACGTAACACACCACCAAGCCATGTGTTTGAGGATATGAACCAAGTCGAGGCCATGGCTCACTCTCCAAGGATCTCCTCCATCTTTGCCATACAATACTTATGCATGCAACTCTTTACCATATGAGAGACCTACTACTAGAAAACAATACTATTGTTTATCTAGTGAGAATGTTCTAGTAAAGAATCACCATCAAGGGTCCTCATGTCAACTCATTTCCTATCTTGTTAAACCCACTACTTCAATTCCATAATAGAGTCGCGTTGCAACCATTCTAGCTAGTTATTTTCTAGAGATACATCATACACATGATTTCCCCATTTAGCTAAACAATCAGTTGCTTGATTACCTTCGCTCTTAGTGTGCATAGGAATAACGTATAAACAAATTAGCATCAATTCCCTGATGTTATTTGCAGCTTCTTGAAGATGCCAGCTCATGATAAATTTCTCTTGAGAATGATCGATAAGAGTTTCTTCACCATGTTAATTGTGATTTTAGAGTCACCATGGACCTGTAACAAATGAATTCCTTTCCTTGATGCTATATGAAGACCTTTCTCTAGTGCCCAAAATTCTGCCAAGTTTTTGGTGGCTTCTCCACAAGATAAAAGCATAAACTTAAATGGGATTTAAAATTTCATCTCTCAAGATCCCTCCAAAGCTAGCTGCTGGCTTCATGGGCCCTGACCCAGGTTTAGCATTAGTCAACCAAACAAATCCCTACACTATTGGCCCTTTCGGCATCAGGCCACAAAGCGTGGACCGAAGTCTCACCCCTAGTAGTGTGGGGGGGTGTTGGAACCAAGTTTTTGCACCTTGAGATGATGGTGATGTTGGTTTATATCCCCTACTCCTACCTTCACATTGGTCGCTAAGCCTTAGGGCTTTAGCGATCTGACCTCTATCCTGCCCTTCAGTACCTCTGCGAAGGTGTATGATTGACCTTCACGCAACCCTAACCATCGGTTCATGTACTTTCGCACTGCTATGGAAATGTATTGTATAGGTTCCCAAGTTATCTCAATTATTTTACTTATCTTACCAATCAATTACAATTAGCGTTGCTTAAACTGATATTCTTTCTTGTGTTCAATTAACAGATATAATCATACACATTCACGCATCAAATAAACACTGTAAAATAAACCTAGATTACAATATAATCAGATGCATTAACATAGACTAAATACACAGTAATTGCAGAATACTTATCTTTATTGATATCTTCCAGTTTAATACAGACTCTATCTGCCTTATGCACATAGCTGCAAGGGTCCGCACACTCAGTTGTGGACTTCCACCCTATGCCTCTGTGCACTTAGCTACATAGCCTCTACCTATGCTAAGACCCAAAAACATTTAAACTTTTCCACTAAAACTTCCCAAGCTACCTAGAGCTTACTTACGTAGCTCCTCTTTATACAATCCCATGGTCCAGAGACCATGGGTAGATCTTTACAGCTGACTTAACCCTTTACAAAATAAGGGTAAACAACCCTTTATGACTCTTGACATCTCCATGCTCCGCAAAAACAAAATGCGGAGACTTTACAACTTTATTACAAAATTGTCCCAAAACATGGGCTTTTAGCCGCAAAAATGCTCTTGGGGGAACCCGTTCCCAACACCAGCCATACTCGAGTTGCCTCTCGAGGCTCCATCAAAACTCAAAGAAATAAAGGATTGTGGAGGAGGTTGAAAAGTATATCCACATTCTGCCTTATACTACGTGCATTATGAAGAGAAGAACTAGAGACTACCTCTAGATTTAGATTTTGCAAAATAAGCAAATGGTCGTCATTCGTCTTCCCATGTCCTAGATCTGGCGGATGTGCTAACAAGGTTTCTCTAACATTTGCACATATTTGTTCTTATACCATATAAGAAGGTCTACATTTTCCTTCAAACACCATCATATTTCTCTCCTTCCATAAAGTCCATAAAGAAAAACTGACAATTAGACGCCACACTTTCAATATTCACGGATGCTTAAAATTCTCTCGAAACCATTCTATCAACCAAGTCTTGATATGCACTGAATTTGGAAAAGCTCAGTTAAATAAAACATGAACAAACTGCCACATTTTCTATGAATAAGCGCAAGAAAGAAATAAATGATTTGCATTCTCCTCTTCCTGTAGACATAATGGACATCTTGATGAACCTTCAATTCATTTTCTTTGCAAGCGATTTGCAAGCGATACCAAGTTAACGTGCGTCCCCACGTTATCAACCAAAGAAAAGTGGAGACTTTGGGCCATTCACATTTATTTCAAATAATACCCCATATTTGATTATCCACCTGAGGCTACAGTCCTAGTAATAACAAATACGCTTCTTAAGAAGAAAATGATCTTGATTTCCTTTTCCCTAATGCAATATATCTTTTTTGAAAGAGCTTCTTATCCGTATACCTTGAAGACATTTTTGAAAGTCTGCTAAAAAAATAGTTATTCAAGTTTTCTCAAGCTGTTTATATTTTCCACTGTCTCCATCTGTGAGATAAGTTCATCTGAAGCCAGTAATCCACCACTGGCTTAGATCATGTAGATTGTGTCCGCATTTTATATCGAGAAAATTCTTCCTTTCAAATAAGAGTGGATTCTGTTGCCATGAATACTCCCCAAAAAGGGCAATTTTACCATCCCTTATCTCCCCCAACGAACAAATTATTTTACCATGTCCTTTGCCTCGTAGGCCCAACTCCAAATTTACGAACATTTTATAAGGTCTTCCAAATATACCCCGTCAACCTTTGTATTGAGGCATGAATATTTCCTTCCCAAATATTTTTCCAAACCTAGTTGCCACCTTGTAAGGAATGCAACCCTTAAACGTCGTAAGAACAAACTGTAACACATTTAGGATTTTATTTCCTTATGAGTAAAAGTGAACAACCCTATGTTTGGGTTATTCTAATAACTAATAATGGAATTAAAATATTTCATTAGTTATTTAATATTTCAATATGTATTTAATCTTTCAAACTAGAGAAAATAAAATATAATCGTGTTATTTAAATAATTTTCTTTAATGAAAATAAATTAATATTAAAACTTAAAGTATCAATATAAATTTATTTTAATTCAGTGCTTATCAAATGTTAAAAGATATTAAATTGCAGTATTCAAGATTTTGTAGGAGTTTTTCTTATTTGAGAAGGAAGATTCATAAATATAATTTTTTTGTCAACGTTTTAGAGCAACTAATCGGTTCCATTTTCAAGACTTATTTACGTGAAGATGAAGAGGAGATGAATTATACAGTATAAAGGGAACCTATAAAAGCTTACTAAAAGAAATTATAATACAAATATATAGTATATAATAATATTAAATAATGAATAATATGTTATTTAATTGAAAATTTAGAGTTAATGATACATGATGGTAAATAAAATTGGAAAAAAAATTATATCTTAAGATATTTATCCCGTAAATTTTCATAAATTTAGGATGAAAATAAAGTATAATGGTTTTTTATAATATTATTTCTATTATATATAAATTTTTGTAACTTTTACTTAATCACGAAAACCAAAAAAAATACTCGTTAAAATTTTATTTATAGAAACAGATTTTACTATAAAATTTCAATCAACAATAATTTCTTCCTATTCTATTTCAATAATTGTATTAACAATGACTTTTATAATTTAAATATTTTAATAGAAGAACATTATCTTTAAGGTCACGACCACACTTATACATATATACTCTTCATATATACATATATATGACCACACTCATTTATGGGATAAGAATTACCAAATCAATGTATGATCCTCCTCGAGACCAACTTGTTTGTGGGACAAGGGACCTGCAGAAAATTTGACTACTAAAGTCTACAAAGGTCTACATACTCTACCTCCCTGTAGATTTGAACCTATGACCTTTTTCAAGGAAACACATGCCATTAGCCATTAAACTCACTCGAGGTGTATGTGTATATGTGTAATTTACTTCAATTTAGAATAAATATAAATTCATCTTAATTCTAAATCTATTAAATGTGAATAGAAATCAAATTCATAAATATGCAATCTGTAATTTTGGAAAAAAATATTTGGAAAAGTTTAATTCTTCAAAATACTTAATAAATCTAAAAATTCAAATAAATTCAGATTAATAATATTAATTTAAAAAAATTAATTAAATTTTATCCTCTAATTTTACCAAAATATAAATTCTCACTATAATTTTAATAATACATTTTTAAGGAACATATTAGGAGATCGATGTTGCTAATACTAATAACTTACGATACAAATTTCATCAATATAATTTTAATAATACATTTTTTAATGAACATATTAGGAGATCAATCTTGCTACTACTAATAGCTTACAATTTTCATACATGTTAATAATTGGAAAATCTAAAGACTCAATCAACATTTTGAATGGAGTAATGAAGCAAGATGAACAAATTATAGAGGTTGATTCTCTATTTAACGAAAGATGAAGAAATTATAGAGGTTAATTCTCTATTTAACGAACATACTAGGAGATCAATGCTGCTAATACTAGTAGCTTACGATACAAATTTCATCAATATAATTTTAATAATACATTTTTAAGGGACATATTAGGATATCAATGTTGCTACTACTAATAGCATAGGGTTTTCATATAGATTAATAATTGGAATAGCTAAAGACTCAATCAAAATTTTGAATCGAGTAATAAAGAAAGATAAAAAAATATAGAAATTGATTCTCTATTTAAGGAACATAACCAATGTTGCTAATACTAATAGTTTACAATTCAAATTTCAACACTATAATTTTAATTATACATTTTTAATGAACATATGAGGAGATCAATGTAGCTACTATTAATAGCTTATGATTTTCATACATATTAATAATTGGAATAACTTAAGACTCAATCAAAATTTTGAATGGAGTAATAAAGAAAGGTGAACAAATTATAGAGGTTGAATCTCTTCAATCTTCAGAGCGTTAGTAATAAAAAAGATGAACAAATTATAGAGGTCGATTCTCTTCAATCTTCAGAGTATTACTCGAGAGGATTCTAGGATACAAATTTCATCACTATAATTTTAATAATACATTTTTAAGGAACATATTAGAGATCAATGTTGCTAATACTAATGGCTTATGATTTTCACTCATATTAGTAATTAGAATAGTTGAAGTCTCAATCAAAATTTTGAATTGAGTAATAAAGCAAGATAACCATATTATAGAGGTTGATTCTCTTCAATATCTAGATTGTTACTCGAGAGGATTCTAGGTTTTGTAGGTTTATAAGAGGGATGCACTGGTGAGTGTTGCTTGAGAGGATTCTAGATTTGGAATGTTTATAAGAGGAGGGAGGCAATGGTAGGGAATAATATCTTACGAAGCTGGGATAAAGTCTAGAAAAGGAAGAAGAGAAGCCAAGATGATTCTTTTCATGAAGGTGGGATGAAGTTTAAAGGAAAAGGTTGATGGCAAAGTTGAATGTAAAAGATTGTTAAATTTTAGACTAATATATATCTTGTCAATTCTGATTATAAGGAAAATCATATATATGTAATGGTAAGTGTGGTTACTTTTAACATTTTGGTCAATTTTACCATTTTAAGCCTTTGTCATTTTTACAATTCTCAAAAGTATAAGGAAGTGTTAATGATTATAATTAAAATTTTCATTTTAAACTATTTTTTAAGGTATTTCTAGATATACAAGAGTTAATCGTCAATCCATAAATTGTTTTGGATGTTCTACTAAACATATCATCACAATAGATCTAATGAAAAATAGACTGAAATTTATACTATGGGTTTTATTTCCATAGATTTCAGATTTATTAGTTATTGTTTTTAGCTTATGCATGTAATATATACAAATGAAAAAATAGAGAACAACAAACCAACCACAATGAACTCAAGATATGCTATAGGAAAACCTTACATGAAAAACCTAGTTGAAAGGTGAGGTTGTTCTACCCTCTTTTGTTTAGAAGGAAACTAATGCAGGTACAAGGAATGTATTTTTTATGGAGTCACGTTAAACCTATGGTATGATCAGTGACTACTAAACACTATATCCCTCTGTTATGTTATCTCACACCCATTCCCAATTGTTTTTCTCTATTTTGGAGCAAGATACCCTAAGAAAATGAATGGGGCTCCTTTCCCTCCCAATGGCCTAGTTATAACATAGCCCAAATACAAACTAGGGGTTAAGTTTGACTCCTTCACGTCTCAACTATAGTTACAAATTTGAGCCTTCTAGAGTATTTTTCCAATTCCCCACATGCCTAGCCCCTTTTGCATGAGTAATGGGGGATTACATGGCATCCACTCTTGCCATGTTGGTTAAACATGATAGGTCAACTCCTTGGAGGCACAACCTTTTCACATGAGCTCTTATTAACATGATCCTTACACAGTTGGAAAGGTATTCAAGTGTAGAACAGCATAATTGGTATCATCACTTAACAGGGAAAGTTTTCTCCCCCAAAAACATCAGTAAAGGCCTCAAAATGGGCTCGAAAGGTTTCAAACCTTATTTCTCCAAAGTAGATCCCATCGATAAAAATACTCCTACGAGTCAATTTCTCAAAATTTTCCAGTCTCGAAGCATTGAGATAGATGAAAAAATATATAGTGATCCAAAACAGATCATACCTCCCCATTTTGGAAGTATTTCGTCCCCAAAATCCTTATTAAATGAAGTGAGGAAAATTTTCCTCAAACTTCTCCCTAGAGTACCATTTTCCTTGTCCTAGAAGTTGTCCTTTCAACCCAATCCGCCAAAGGTCATGTTTCCATTATCATGTAGTTTTTTCCCTCTTAGACGAAATGGTATCCTCTACCATCTCTATTTTGGCATCTTGAACTAAGTACTTTATGGAAGGTAAGATCTACTCCTCTTCTTGAACGAACATGGAAGCCTTGGAGAATTTGAGATTTTCCACATTCACTACTAAGTAAATGTGCATGGGTAGGAGTAGAATGATTCTGAAGGAATTATCTCCCACCTTTTACATTGCCTTAAAAGGACCATATCGTAGACCCTTGATTTTATTACTAGGATCCTATAGCCTCTCTTTGTTCAATCGTAAACATAGTTTGTCTCCCACTTTGAATGACTTCTCCATTTTCTTTTGATAATGCACAAACTTTTATTTTTCTTATGACTTCCTCGGCGTCTCCTATACATGAAAATGGATCCACCTCATATTATCAATAGTTTTTTTTCTCTTAAAGTGTCCCCTATGATATCCTCCCCTAATCTTCGTCATTGTCCACATACAACATAAAAAGGTGAGGTTGGAAAATATTTAAAACAAGATTCAAATGGGGACTTACCAGTAGAAGTGTGGATTTTTATTTTATAAGAGTGTTTAATATATACCATATTTTCATCTTAGGCCTTTAGATGCTTTTAACTGCAACCTCTCAAAATATGCACCAAATTCTTTTTAACTACTATTTTTTGAATTTTGAGCCAGATTATAACACATAGTTTCCATCATTTGTTGACTGATGTTTTGAATCTATGTCAAGATTCAACTTTAGGATAACTTTTTGAGTGAAGAGATGCAAGGAGAACTAATATATACTTGACAAGGAGAGGGAAGAATCCCAAAAATGGTTGGCTAATCCTAAAAACAACCAGTTACGTGAAAAAGAGGGGTGATTTATCAAATGTATAGAAAATTTAGGTTAAAAAATATAATTTAATTCAAAAGTGCATGTAAAAAATTATAAATTTATGGATTATAGAGTATAGTGTATTATAGTATAGTATAATATAATATAACATAATATAATATATATATATTAACATATTATAAAAATAATAATATTAATATAAGACAATATAATATAATATAATTAATTAATTAAGACATATTAATATAGTATATATAATATATAATATGAATATATAATTATATATATATATATATATATATATATATATATTATATATATTATATATATAATATATATATATTATATATAATATATATATATATATATATATCTTAAGGCAACCATGGTTCACCATCACTGAGCGGCTGCTATGTCTGCGAGAAATAATCCACACAAATCCACGAAAGGCAACCTAATATATCGGGCCTAACCCCAAGGGCATCAAGGAGATTTGAGATCGTGACCTCCCAATAGGTAAGGTACTTAGCAATGAGGGCTCGACCAATTGAGCTATGCCTTGGGGCTTAATATAGTAGTAATTATATTATATTAATGTACTCGCATATAATTAAAACTATTACATAAATATGGAGGGTTCTAGATATGTAAATATTAGTAATGTTATTAACACAAATATTAATATGATTAATATTAATAAGATTAATATATGAAACCTAAGAATATAAAGAACCTACCATATATAAAACACACAAAGAGAGATAATAAAGTCAAGAATTCACAGGATGAAGAGTGAACTGACTAAAAAGTGGGGGGCGGGGGAGGGAGGACAAAATAGGTGGAAAAAATGTGGGTGGGGTGAAGGGGGAAGAGGTGAAAATGAAATGGAAATAAATATGAAGATACATGAAAAAAGATAAAAGATGAAAAACAAAAAGAGGGTGATAAAAATAAGGGAGGGGGAGGGGGAAAGGGTAGAAGGGAAAAAGAAATGGTAAAGAGGTGGGGGGAGGGGGCAAGGAGGAGAACAAAGAAGATCATAGAGAAGCAAAAAGGGGGAAGGAGGAAGGGAGAGTATTGAAGGAGGAACATCTAAGGGGGATAGAGTAAAGGGAAGGGTTGGAAGGGAAGAAGAGAAAAAAGAATGGTAAATAGGTGTGGGGAGGGGGAAAGGAGGAAGGGAAAGTATTGAATTAGGAACATCTAGGAGGGATAGAGTAGATGGGACCAAAGGAGGAGGACATCTACTGCATAAGGATATAGAGAAATATATATGGAGATAGAAAAATAGTTAATTATTAAGAGGGTTGTGGGTAATCAAGGGGAGACAATTTTTGTTGACTTATAGACCTCCATCTCTATTGTGTTTGGGTGTTCCATTATTTCTAAGGCTTCCATGTATCTTATTTTTTTTTATGTTGGCATTCTTACCAAGGATTATAGTGCTTTCTAGGCAAATGTGGTGCTTAGTTTTGAAGTAATTTTTGGCTAGCGTAAAAGAATGTAACCCTTGCATTAGTTATATCTACTTTGTGCTCCTTCAATCTAACCCTAAATGACCTACTAGTCTCTCTGATGTAACATTTACCACTTGACCAAACTATGTTTTAAACTCCCTTAAGTTGGAGGTGACCAATCCTAGATTTAATGGAACTTATATTTTAACAAATTGTTTCAAGAGGCTTGAAAGAGGACAACATCTATTTTTTCCTTAGGACCTTGGAAATATTATTAGTGACTCCACAATTGTAAGGAAGGTAGGCCTTCCATTTGTAAGGTTTTGAACTTTCGAAGGAGTAGGTTTTCGTTTTTGTATTTTTTATGGTTCTATTAGTATCCTTCTTGTAGCCTAACTACTGGAAGATCTTGGTCAAGTGGTCCAATTCTTGCCCAAAATGTTCTTGGTGAAATATTATTAAGGCTTTTGTGACAAGAGTATTAAGGAATCTAATCTTTTTTTCTACATGGTGATTATAATATTCATGTAGATAGTTATTGATATGTGTATTTTTTCTGAATACTTGGTTTCCCAATGTCCCATCCTCATTCTTGATGAGAAGTACATATAGCAAAGGGATGCTTGTATTGTCTTTAGTTTCTATAGTGAATTAGTTGTCTTCAGAGATTTTGTTGAGGTGGTTCAAGAACTTGTTTATTTCGTGGTTCCCATATGCCCATTTTACATTAGTGTCCTCTATGTATCTTTTCCACATACTTGGTTTTAAGGGATACGAGTCTAGTGCTTTCTTCTCAAACCTTTCCATTAAAATAATGAAAACAATGGGTCATGAAAGAAGATATCCCATGGCCACAATTGTGGTTTGTTCACAATATTCTCCTTGAACTCCAAAGAAATTTGATCTTAATCAGAATTCCATAGGTTTTATTATATTGGGATTAGTGTCCTCATTTATAACTTAGATGGCTTCGTTTAGAGGGATATTTGTAAATATGGAGACTACATCAAAGCTTACTATCATGTGTTTGAAATTAATTCTTTCTTATTTGATGAGTTTGATGAATTAGGAATGAGTCAATGTTCCCAACTAGGGGACCAAGAATGGTAGCTACATACTCATCTTGAACATATGTGGGGGATCTAGTGGTGTTGACTCTTAGCCTTAGTGGGACAGATTTCTTGTGAACATT
This sequence comes from Pinus taeda, assembly GCA_000404065.3. NCBI lineage: Eukaryota > Viridiplantae > Streptophyta > Pinopsida > Pinales > Pinaceae > Pinus > Pinus taeda. The sequence goes on from APFE031670798.1 coordinate 235,370, forward strand.
AGGAATACCATTTTTGGGAGTGATCTTACTATTGGGAATATGTATTTTCTTCAGTGCTTCATCAAGGCTAGAACCTTTGATGACTTTCTTAGCATCTTTGATAAATTTAGAGATTGGGTTTTCTTTCAAGTTTTTGTAGCTACAATTATTTTTGAGATGATCCATCATTTTTAAGATGTATTCATATTTGTTCATAAAAATAGTTGATCCACCTTTGTTAGCCTTAAGGATAATTATATTGTCATTTTTCCTAAGGTTCTTTAATCAAAGAAAATTTTAGGGGCTAATATTCGCAAGTGGGCTAATTTTTCATGGTTTTTCCAAAAACATATTCTCCAATTTTCCATTTTTTCTAAAAATGATTCGCCCAAATTTTATAGTACAAAATTATTTTACCTCAAATATGTTGGGTGTAGAGCCTGATTATCTTCTGTATTCAAAGGTATTGCCGTATTGGACCCCAGTTCGTAATGGGGCAGCAACACCACCCGTAAAATATTCGCTATAGGGGGGCTCCAAGGGGGGATGACTGCGAACTTTGGGAGCACCCCTGTTTGCTAAGAATAGATGTAAAAATGCCTTGTAAAAATTTTGTAATTTCATAGTCAATCTGGGCTATTCATTAGTCGGAAATCTGACGGTAGAAGTTATGTTTAATTTAGGGTTTTTTGCCCTAGAAGGCAACCCCTTGCTATATATGAAGGAATTATATTGCGTCTATGTGTATCTGTATTCTGAGTGAGGAAGAGAGAGGAGATTGAGAGTGAAGAGGGAATTACAAAAGATCTACTGTAGGTTGTATCTTTTTAGTTTGCTAGATAATACAAAAAAAAGGACTAGCTGTTTCTCCGTGGACATAGCCCAAACTGGGTGAACCACGTATATCTGTGTCAATCCTTGTTTTATGTGTTTTCTGTGTTTATATTTCTGCAATATTTTATGTGTTCCATTGCTCTGTAATATATAATTTTCTAACAACTGGTATCAGAGCCGAAGGTTTTTTTGGTTGATAAACTTGTAGGAGAGGAGGGTTCTTGTTTCGAGTGGGAGCAATGGCAGAAGATAGTAGGTTTAGGGTCAAAAAATTTAACAGCCAAAACTACTAGCTATGGAAGATGCAGATGGATGTTTATTTGTACCAGAGAGATCTGTACCAACCATTGAGCAGAAAGACAAAGAAGCCGACAAGTATGACAGACACAGAATAGGATATTCTTGACAGAAAAGCACTTGGAACAATACGGTTGTGCCTAGAGGCATCAGTAGTGTTTAATATTTCAAAGGAAACGACAACAGAGGGTTTAATGTCCACATTGGCCAAACTATATGAAAAACCCTCGACCTCAAATAAGGTATTTATTATGAAGCGTTTATTTAATATGAAGATGTTAGAAGGTGGATCTATTGTTGATCATTTAAATGAGTTTAATACAATTACCAGTCAGTTAAGTTCTGTAGGGGTAACTTTTGATGATGAAGTTAGGGCTCTGTTATTTTTGTGCTCATTACCAGAAAGTTGGAATGGTTTAGTTATGGCCATTAGTAACTCTATTTTCTAGATCTAGTACTCTAAAGTTTGATGATGTTGTCGGTGCAATCCTTAGTGAGGAAATGCGACAGAAAAGCTCTGGTGAGACATCAAGTAATGCTTTGAGTGTAGAGACTAGGGGAATAAAAATGGAAAGTTGAAAGAGCCTGGATATCGCAATAAGTCAAGAAAAGGTAGATCGAAGTCTAGATTGGGGATAGTGTGCTGGAAATGTGGAAAGAGAGGACACTTGAAGAAAGACTACAAATCTCGAAAGGGAAAAGAAGGAGACACACAACAAGAAAATAATCATGAAGTGAATGTAACAGATGATGTGTTGCAAGATACTTTGATTCTTTCATTAGAAAATATTATTGATGCTTGGGTGGTAGATTCATGGGCCTCATTCCATGCCACACCTGATAGGAAACATTTTTATGATTATGTTCAAGGAGATTTTGGATAGGTTCGATTGGGTGATGATAAACCCTGTAAAATCATTGGAATGGGTATAGTTTTCATAAAACAACAAAATTGAAATCAATGGCTATTGAAGGAGGTAAGGCGTGTTTCAGATCTAAAGAAAAATCTGATTTCAATAGGTTAGTTAGGAGGTGAAGGTTGTGTAACTACTTTCACAGATAAAACTTGGAAGGTCACTAAAGGATCCCTGGTAATAACGAAAGGAGGAAAGGTTGGTACATTATATTTATGCAATGGTATTTCTAATTTTGTTAATGCGTTAACCTCTATAGGAGAAGATACGACATTGTGGCATCATAGGCTCAGGCACATGAGTGAGAAGGGGATGCAGATTATTCACTCAAGAAATTTGTTTCTAGGTTTGAAGCATGTTGATTTAAAATTTTGTGGGAATTATGTTTATGGAAAGTAGAAGCGGGTCAGATTCTTCAGAGTTGGGAAACAAAAGAAGATTGAAAAATTAGAGCTTGTGCATAGAGATGTATGGGGACCTGCTCACATATAATCTCTTGGTGGCTCTCATTATTACGTTACTTTTATTAATGATGCAACCGGAAAAACCTGGATTTATTGTATTCAAGATAAATCTGATGTATTTGATATTTTCAAGAAATGGAAAGATTTGGTTGAAAATGAGACAGGAAAAAGGTTGAAGTGTCGTAGATTAGACAATGGAGGTGAATATTGTAGCAAAGAGTTTGATAGGTACTATTCAGAGAATGGAATTAGTAGAGAAAAGACGGTTCCAAGAACACCAAAAGAAAATGGTGTGTCAGAAAGGATGAACAGGACAATCATGGAGCGTGCAAGATGCATGAGATTGCATGCAAGATTGCCTTTACAATTTTGGGTAGATGCTGTAGATACTACTGTTTATCTAATAAATAGAGGGCCTTCAAGTTCCTTGGATGGTGGTATTCTAGAGGAGGCATAGATAGGTAAAAAGGTAAAATATTCTTTCTTAAAGACTTTTGATTGTGAAGCCTTTGTCCACATTAATAAATAAAATAGAACAAAGCTTGAGGAAAAATCAAAGAAATTTACCTTTATTGGATATGGTGTTAATGATTTTGGTTATCGCTTTTATGATTATGAAAAAAAAAAATCATTAGGATTAGAGATGTCATATTCAATGAAAAGGTTTTGTATAAGGATCAGCTGCAGGAAAAGAAAACAGAGAATACACAGTGCTTGACAAGATCACAATAAAAGTGATGGTGCCCGAAAATCATAATGATCAACAGCTAGAACAACAACCACAATAGCAACAAGCACCTCAAACACCTGAAAGCAGTGCTAGAATATCTACTAGGATAAGTAGACCCCCTGAAAGATACTCTCCTTCATTATATTATGTATTGTTGACTAATTCTGGTGAACTAGAATGTTATGAAGAAGCAGTGCAGGTAGAAACCAGGAAGAAGTGGGAGCAAGCCATGAAAGAAGTGATAAACTGTTGGCATTATGACACAAGTTTGGCACTATGGTACATGTGTTGTCCTTGATGGCAACTCACTCAAATAACATATCAACAGTTTAGGCTATCAGAATGAAAGAAAATGAGGTATATGCAGGTTCCTCTTAGCAAAGTTGCATACATACGCGGGATCACCAATCAAAAGGCGCATATATGTATACATGCACTTTCATGCAGATAAAAGTGTGTACATGTGGGAAATTTTATGTTTGGTCCATGATATTTAGTCTGACATATTTGAACCTATGATTTTGGTCCTTGGTATTGCATACAAAGTATTGAACCCTGGTATTGGTTTTCAATGGTTTTGGACCATGGTTAAGAAAGGCCTAAGACTATAAAAAGGGAAGGAGATCATTTGGAAAAAGTATCGATTCAAGTATTGAATGTCTGAAGAAGAGTAAGATCGGGAACACTATGATTGGTTTATGTTGCATTGCTGAATCTCATCCAAGGAGGAGCCTCAGTGCTAAAAGATGAATAAGTTCTATCGATGAATCATGACCTTAAGGCTTAAATGGTAGTATCATTGTATGGTTTTTGATTTGTTATATTTGGTGCATGATTAGATCTCTAGATTTGATAAACTGGGTATATTTGATGTCCGAAACTTGAAAAGAGAAAAATTGACTTGTATAGATCTATACACAGGTTCCGCACATCAGAGGCACGTATACACGCAGGTTTAGCGAAGCAATACACCATATACACTAGTTGGCATAGATACAACTACGGATCTACACAGGTTTCTGCATAGTGAAGTAGCGTACGTTTCATGAAATTTGCTTTAGTTGCTTCTGTTTATTGCTACAATGTTCTGGGTTTAGAATTGGTGTCTAGTTACTATTACTGTTTTCTGGTTACATCATTTTGAGAAGTGTTTGGTTGATTCTATATTGGGTTGTACATAGGAGATTGAATGTTGCAGATATACCTGATGTATGATTGATGTTATTCATGGATCTAGTTTGAAAATTTATGAAACGTGGTCCTTGGAAGAAAAGAGAAGGTTGTGGCCTTCTGCAGGTAGTAGCTTGCGTACTAGTACCTCAACTAGCACAAGAGCTAAAGGCGGTTGTAGCTCCCTTCTAGGTGAAGCTAGAGAACGAGAGAAGGTTGTAGCCTTCTACAGGTAGCAACTTGCGTATTGGTATAAGACTGCACCAGTACAGAAACATTGTAAAAAGAAGTTTCTAATTAAAATAAGATAGAGACAAATTGCAACGGGTGGTTTTCACCCACATTGGGTTTCCACCTTATATCTTGTGTTCTTTTGTGTGACTGTCTGCATTATTTTTCTGTTCCTGATTGCTCTGGCACATAAATTTAATATTAACATCTGAGGAATAATTAAATTACAAGTCTGTGAGTTACACGCTGTTTTATTTAGTTGAAGTTGCGTATATATGCTGGTTTATCTAACTAAAGTAGCATATACAAATCTGTGTATGAATTGAAAAATAATTGACTTGATAATACTGATTCACCCACCCTCTCAGTATTATTTCCAACAATTGGTATCAGAGCCGGTCCTTTAGAAGAAGAAGCTTGACCGCTTGAAGGAAGATCTATCATCATGAGCAACTATGAAAGAGAGGCATCCATCTGGCGACCAATTTTTGATGGGTGCAACTTAGTCTATTGGAAGGTAAGAACCACAACCTATCTTCAATCTCTTGGCACAGAAGTTTGGGATATTGTGGAAACAGGATATACATTTCCATCAGCAACTCCGATAGATACGGCTGGTAAGAAGCAGTATGAAACAAATGCAAAGGCTATCAATACTCTATTAGGTAGTTTATCTCAATCAAAATTCGTCAAGGTTATGCAGCTCAAAACCGCAAAAGAAATATGGGACAAGATTGTTCTGAGCTATGAAGGAGATGAGCAGGTAAAATGAGCAAAACTACAAACTCTTAGAATTCAATATGAAAGTCTCAGAATGCACAATGATGAAAGTGTGGCTAACTATTTCCTACGTATAGATGAAATTGTAAATTGTATGAAAAACTTGGGTGAAGAAATAAAAGAAGTGTTTTGGTTGAAAAAGTTCTAAGATCTTTTTCTTCTAAGTTTGATTCAAAAGTTTCTACCATAGAAGAAAAACAAAACCTACAGAGTCTTACCATGTCCCAACTGCACGGAATTCTAACTGCTTCCAAAATGAGTAAAGAGGGACCATCAAACAAGAGAGAAACTGCATTCAAAGCCTCAGGATAAGGGGATTACAATGAGTCAGGGTATACGTCTGAAGAAGAAGAAGAATCAAACTTTGTTAAGAAACTTCAACGGGGAACTGGAAGATTCAAAGGTAAGCTACCTTTCAAATGCTTTGCTTGTGGAAGAGTCGGTCACTATGCTGCAAAGTGTCCTCATAAAGATAAAGGTAACGAACCAATTAGATGGAACAGAAAATAGAATGTAAGTAAGAAGAGCTATTATACTCATGAAGATAGTGATGGACTTTCAAATAGTGATGAAGATGAACAACGCAATGATGATAGACTTTTGATGGCTTTTGAAGATGATGACTTCTTGGATGC